>JAWQFJ010002201.1:52500-104399 GCA_034096865.1 Theodoxus fluviatilis | reverse complement strand
TGCCTGCTCGTATTTTGGGGCTTCGCTCGTTCACGCGCGCTTCGCTCGTCTTCGCTCGCCTTCGCTCGTTCTTTACCCAGGCCCGTTGAATTGTGATTTTGATTGTTTAGCGGCTTGGATACGTTTCAATACTGCGTGTGTGATGCTCTAGTTGCGAACATAAACAGTGTAACAGTAACTACAGTGAAACTCCCCGGACAAGCAAAGTCAGTCAGGCGGGGTGGCGGGTGCGGCCTAGGCTGAGCGCTATCGACCACCATAAGGCAGATCGAGTGTGTGTGCTCAAGGGGGAGTTAACTCTTCACTTGCATTGCCTCTTTGTATGCAAACCAAAAACGGCATTTTTGAAAATGTCGGTCCGCGCAAAAAATACGCACAGTTTTAAAAAAAACCGCATATCTGAACCAGTGAGTACGCAGAGGCAAAATTTGGGGTACCCAGGTCTGATCTGATCTCGCGCAACATGGTTGACAATCCTGCAGCGATCCGTGAAGGGAGTGATATTGAAGCTGATTCAGATAAGGAGTTCAAAGCACTTTCGGGAGACTACTGTAGCGATCGTTTGGGTGCAGAACAGTCGCAGGAGTGGTTTGAGTTTCTGGAGGAATAGGATGTCGAAGAGGAGTTCGAAGGATTCTAGGGAGAGTGGAAGTATGAGAACTTTAGACCATGCCTCCGCCATGATTTTCGTTGAAACCAGCCGACAAAAATCATGGCGGAGGCATGGTCTAAAGTTCTCATACTTCCACTCTCCCTGGAATCCTTCGAACTCCTCTTCGACATCCTATTCCTCCAGAAACTCAAACCACTCCTGCGACTGTTCTGCACCCAAACGATCGCTACAGTAGTCTCCCGAAAGTGCTTTGAACTCCTCATCTGAATCAGCTTCAATATCACTCCCTTCACGGATCACTGCAGGATCGTCAGCCATGTTGCGTGAGATCAGATCTCTCCACAAAAACGATCGTTTCTCCGCTTGTAATCACTCGATTTTCACTCCGTAAACGTGGGAAGGAAGTGTGTTTATTTGGCTACCCAGAATGCTTAGTATCTGCCATGTCATATCCGTGACTAATTTTATGAAATGCGATGGAAGTATGCTCCACCAAATTTAATACAGATGTTCGACCAACAACTCGATTTCTTTTTTCAAACTCAAGTGAAAATAAATTCATATGTCAGCTCCTACTTGCTCGATTTATGATCTGTAAGTGCTGAAAGAAAGCAGATACACTAAGCTTTCCAGCATGCCTAGCGTCTGTCATGTGATATCAATGACTATTTTTAGAACAGCGATCAGAGTAGAGTACTATCAAACGCCACGCGGGTTTTCGGCGACAAATAAACTTTTTTTCAAAACTTAACGGATAAAAATTTATTTCTCCACTCCTACTAGCTCGATTTTCATTCTGTAAACGCTGAATGGAGGCATTTTGATTCTGCTATCAGCATGTCTAGCAGTAATCATGTGATATCAATAGCTATTTTAGTCTATGCGTTGGAGGAACACCACCTTCAAATGTGACGCGAGCGTCGCATCCGGTCTGAAAGGGAGATGTAACCTGCACATCGCATCCAGTCGGAAAGGGTTAAGAATCCTATTCAGTCACACTGGGACCTGTGGCTGCTCAGATCAGTTGAGCCAGTCAGAAGTCCTAGAGAGGTTCTTGATGGCTGAAAATGTTGAATGCTGAACGTCTTAAGTTTGTGGTATACGACCTTGCTATAACTATATGCTTTCATATATGCTGAAAATGATATATGTTCAAGTTAACATGGCACAGCTTTACTTTTGCGTCTCCTGTAGTTTAAAGTTAGTGTGAAGATGGAGATACAGGAGGTCCCCATCGCCGTCTTGCCTTGCAATGAGACAGAAAAAACTCTCTTCTTTATTTCAGTCTGCCCCATCTGTATATCTTGTATTCTTGTTTGTTTCATTCCTCTTGAGTTCCATTAGTTGAATCTTGTTTTTATCTTTTCTTCCTTACTCTCCCCACCACCCCCAGCCCCCCTCACCCGCCTCATGGAGCGCCATGCATTCTGGACATGCTGTGTATTTTCTAGTGACCATTCTGGACTCGGACCAGGGTGAGATGCACCTGCTGCCAGACCCTTTGTTCTCTATCCCGACTGACAACACCTACATCCTAAACGTGGCTGGAACCAAGGAGGGCCGCATTTTCATGGCTGGCAAGGACGGCTGTCTGTATGAACTCATGTACCAGGTCAGCACAGGCAGATGGTTTTTTGCACAAGTGTTTATGTGCGTTTCTGGTTGTTTTTGTTTGTTGTTTCTGCACATAGGTTAGTTTGGTTAAACGTTTTATTGAGGGTTGTGGAGGAAGTTTTCTTTGGTGATTGTTGTGGGGATGGTAGGGCAGGGATGTTGCTCCATGGAAGATTCCCATAGCTGTCCATCAAAGCCATGTCGAACTAGAGAGCACTAGCCAAGGCTTTGTAGGGCAAGGATGTTGCTCCATGGAAGGTTCCCATAGCTGTCCATCAAAGCCATGTCAAACTAGAGAGCACTAGCCAAGGCTTTGTAGGGCAAGGATGTTGCTCCATGGAAGGTTCCCATAGCTGTCCATCAAAGCCATGTCGAACTAGAGAGCACTAGCCAAGGCTTTGTAGGGCAAGGATGTTGCTCCATGGAAGATTCCCATAGCTGTCCATCAAAGCCATGTCGAACTAGAGAGCACTAGCCAAGGCTGCCACAGCAGTGGAGGCATCACGGCACCTCTTTCATCCCCTGTGTAATTCAGTCACCATGTTCTGCTAGCCAGGCCTGACTCTACGAAGATTAGTTCATTGTAGCGCCTGCTAGAGGTCTCTGTGTGTGGACCGCATACTCCGGCTTGCAGCACATGCCACCTACAGCCATCAGCAAGAAAAGTTTTCTCTGGCCTAATTCCAAAACAAGATGACAAAGAGTAACAATTTTGATGGATTGTTCCTTGGGTGCAGCCCTTACCTTGCACCAAATTTAATCATAATCTGTTTTGAACTGTTCGAGTTATTTTGCTGAATAATGAATGAACTAACAGACTGGAAAAATAGCCTCATTGACAGAGGTACTTATTGTGATGTAATTAAATGTCCTCTGATGCATTTGCCAGTCCTTTGGAATTGAAGAGAAAATGTATGAGTAGTCTATGACAAGAGCTGCTCTGTGCCCCCTGCCTCAGACAGAACCCCTGGGGCCTGTTCAAGAGGCCTACCGGTACGTACCGGTACGTACCGGTAGCATCTTGAACGACTTGGTACGGCTACCGGTACGTACCGGTACGTACCGCACCGGAGAGCCGTTGCGCCCGCTGCGCCGTGTATAGCCAAAATGGCTGCCTTCGGGGAAAGGAAGAAAGTCATCATCACAAATATGCGCTGTGGCACGCATTTCGACCTGTGATTATTACCCAGCATATGCGAGACGTTACAAGAAGTTAGGCTGATATTGTACTTTTCTTTTTTAAAGAATATCTGCTCTAAAATAATTACTGGGCAAGATGTTAGAAAACATTTCCAAGGCAGATAGCGAAACAATTTTAAGGGAAGCAACTCTTATATCTGACATTAGCCCTTTGTTTGTTGTGTAATCTCCCTTGAAGTGAACATCGAAATATTCTTGCTTACACCAAGTTAGCACTGTCGTTTTGACATAAATTTCTATTCGAGCGATGCCGAGCATTCATGCACAGCTACAGCTTAACGTATTTCATCAGTTCCACTAGGAACGAGCAGTCTGCAGCTGCTGGTTTACTCATTTGGTTGAGAAGCGCAATCCGCGGCGATGAGAAGGCATCTTGGAAGCCATCTTGGCTACCGTTGGGTCATAACGAGTCGTTCAAGATGGCACACCGGTAGGTAGGCTACCAGTAGGTCGTCTTGAACACACGGCTGGCTGCTGGGCTTTTGAGGCCTGCTCCAGTAACCCGGGTAGCTCACTCAGGGGCAGCCCCAAGCAGCCAGAGGCTACTGGGGGCATGGGGACAGGGTCAGGCCATTCAGATCATTTCACCTCGCATTCAAACCATGAAGGAATTTTGGACCCAACTCTCACACAACTATAACATGGTCACCAAACACCTTAGGCCCCCCCCCCCCTCAAGAACATTGCTGCATGTATCTGCCACTCACACAGAAAAATCCACACGTTTCACTCACTCGTCATTTCTTATGGCAAGACAGTCTTTTATTGAACCATGGGACATTTCAGGAAAAGCCTCTGGAGACGGGTCACTCTAGAGGACTCGTCTGAGGAGAGCCGTGTGAGACAGTCAAGCTGGCGGGCCACAGCATCAGATTGGCTGCGTTTTTATGAGGTTTTTTCAAAAGTTCAGATTCTTTTGTCATTTTGTTCGTGATTCACTGTGAATTCACAGCGGATTGACAGACCAAAATCACTTGCCAATCAGATGCTTTGGCCCGCTAGCTTGCGTGACCCGCCAGCCTGGCTGTCTTTCCCTCACCCCTCCCTCTCCTTGGACACGTCCACTCATGTGGCCCATCTCCAGAAGCTTTTCTTTGTTTCATTCATCAGGAAAGACTGCTCCTTTTATTATTTCATTTACTTTATTTTTACTTCTGTGACAAAATTCTTTAGTTTGGGTCCATGTTCTCTCCATTCCATCTGTGTGAATTTTCCTCCCACCGGTCAGCACTCGATTGCAACTGCTTTTCAGGCAGAGGACAGTTGGTTCAGTCGCAAGTGCAGGAAGATCAACCACTCCACCAGCACTTTCTCCTTCCTGGTGCCTTCCTTCCTCAATTTCTCCTTTAGCCAAGATGGTAAGTATTCTTTTTGGTAGCAGTTTGTTCTGTGGTATAGTTCTGCTCTCAAGCAACATTTCCTGTGGCTGGAAAATTGGCACATTGATATATTGTTTGAAGAGATTGATTGAGTTGGTGTGGATGTTCCTTGTCACCATGTAATTCTGTGTGAATGTTTCCAACAAAAGACAAAATATTTCCTATGATGATATCTGTTGGAGATGATTAAATTCATAATGAACATTAATTACCCTTCTCATAATGACAAAGAATTTACATGTGAGTATGAATTGTATGAAATATATCTGAAATTAAATGAAAGGGTTAACTTGCTAATGCAGTGACAAGCATGGCTCAAGAGATGGCTATTAGGTTTTATTATCTGCAGAATCATATGAAATAGGACAGGAGAAACTTGGTGTTGCTGAATAAATTGGCCATTGTGTGATGTGTGTATCTGAAATGGCCCTCTCATTTTGGCAGATCCCCTTGTGCAGATGAGCATTGACGACTCCAGGCACATTCTCTACACCAGGTCGGAAAAGGGAACCATTCAGGTAGAGAAGAATTTCCCCAGCCTTCGCCAGGCCACAGCAAATGAATAGCAAAGTCCCTATTATAACTGTTCTTCCTTTTTGATGAGAAAACCCCCCACAAAAGTCTACTCACAAGTGGAAAAAATGACCTGCATTCAGAGTTTTCTACCCCTTAGTAGAGGCTTTCCTCGGTGAGTGGAATGGCAGATCACGTTCCCCGTGTTCTCCTCTTTGGCTGCCCCCTTTGAGCTGCACTGCTTAGTTTGCGTCACTGTTGGGTGGTCTTTTTCTGTAGCCTTCCGATGAAGAGAGTTGTGAACCCAAGAAGTAGTTAGCATTGACAGAACCATTGCTGGTCTTGTAGAATGAAGGGCTGAGACATGCATCTCCTATGCTGTCAGTGTAACCAAGTCCTTGTGATGATACATCTCCAGGAAATTGTGCATGCTCCCTCACCCCTGTAGAGCATTGTCTGTGCGTGACTAGTCTTGCTCTCCACTGTCAGCCCACAGAAAGCATGTTTAATTCATCTTCCATTGACACATTTCTCCCCTGCAGGTGTTTGACCTGGGAGCAGACGGAAAGGGCATGCGTCGAGTGGCAGCCATGACACAGCACACTATTATGCAGACAGCCCAGCAGGTGGCAAGGTAGGCCTGGGGAGAGCAGAGTATAGTCTTGGACAGCTAAGAGTGTGTTGTTAACTGTACTGGGCCTGCAGGCACCCAAGTAAGTAGCAGGACGTGATGATGATAAGCAGAGCCTGATCTGTCCAGAGGCAGTCGCATGCTCTTTCACATTCTCTTAATGGCATTGCTGTGTGGGTATTTGATTTTTTTTCCAGGATTAGTAAGAGATATGAGTAGGTGGAATGCTGGCCTGTCAATGATAAAAGTTCTGGATATTTTGTTTGCCTCATTATAAATAATCTCTCATTTTGTTGCCACTTCTCACTCTTTTGTACACCTAATGTAAGTGTGTGCCGATATCTGTGCCCGCCTGTCTCATGAACCCATGTTTGTAAAATTATGCACACATCATCTTGGGCAGGTGCATGCACACACACACACACACACATGCATGTATGCATGCACACACACACACACGCATGTATGCATGCACACACACACACACACATATGCATGCACGCATACACTCAGAAACACACACACACACATGCAGACAAACTTTCTGTCCCTCTCTCTCTCTCTCTCTCTCTCTCTCTCTCTCTCTCTCTCTCTCTCTCTCTCTCTCTCTCTCTCTCTCTCTCTCACACACACATTCACATGTGCTCTCACTTACTCATTCACTCGCTCACTCGCTCATTCACTTCCATAATCTACAGGACATGTGTTGCTCTTAAACACTGATAAACTGAACTTCCTTGACCTGTGACCTATGCTCTTTCAGCCAGTCCCTAGGAAAAGCCATTTTTGACTCACATGCGAAGCAAAAGTGAGTCTATGTACTCACCCGTTTCGTCCGTCCGGGCATCCGGGGGCGTCCGGGCGTCCGTTTAAAACTTTAACGTTGGATTTTTCTCGGAGACTATTAAGTCTATCAACACCCAATTTGGCATGATGGTGTATGATGACAAGGTGTCAAAAAACATACATAGTGACTTGACCTTGCTTCAAGGTCAAGGTCGCAGGGGCCATACATGTTGTCTAAAAAACAGCCATTTTTCACATTTTCTCACTTTTCTCTGAAGTTTTTTAGATTGGATACCTCACCTATATATGGTATATAGGGCAAAGTAAGCCCTATCTTTTGATACCAGTTTGGTTGACCTTGCTTCAAGGTCAAGGTCACAGGAGCTCTTCAAAGTTGGGTTGTATACATTTTTTGAAGTGACCTTGACCCTGAACTATGGAAGATAACTGTTTCAAACTTAATAATTATGTGGGGCACATGCTATACTTTCATCATGAGGCACATTTGGTCACATATCAAGGTCAAGATCACTTTGACCCTTATGAAATGTGACCAAAATGGGGTAGTGAACCACTAAAAGTGACCATATCTCATGATAGAAAGTGCCAATAAGCAACATTGTGCTTCCTATGTCTTGAATTAACAACTTTGTGTTGCATGACCTTGGATGACCTTGACCTTGGGTCAAGGCCACATGTATTTTGGTAGGGAAAATGTGTAAAGCATTTCTTAGTGTATGATGTCATTGCTAGGTGTAGTTGTTTGACCTTGAAGGTCACCTAAAGGTCACCTGAAGGTCACGGTCATGTAAAGGTCAAGGTCAAGCATGTGAGTTGTATGGGCTTTGCCCTTCTTGTTCTGTCTAGCAGACAGGCCAGTGATCTGTAAGAGTGACCACGTTGGTGGATGTTTCATTGTGTCACAGTTCCTTGGTTCATTGTTATGTACAAACTACAATTGCTGTTTCTTCAAATCCTTTTCTAGAACTAGTTTTTCTCTTTAACTTTGCCTTTGGAGTTCAATTTTGTGTTTCCTCCAGTTGTTGTACCAAGAAACCTTTGAGAGGAGAGTTAAGCAGTTGCAGCTTTGTTGTTGTACCAAGAAACCTTTGAGAGGAGAGTCAAGCAGTTGCAGCTTTGTTGTTGTACCAAGAAACCTTTGAGAGGAGAGTCAAGCAGTTGCAGCTTTGTTGTTGTACCAAGAAACCTTTGAGAGGAGAGTCAAGCAGTTGCAGCTTTGTTGTTGTACCAAGAAACCTTTGAGAGGAGAGTCAAGCAGTTGCAGCTTTGTTGTTGAAGTTCAGGCAAAAGGAGAGTGAAAAGTCACAGTTCTAAGGAAAATAGTTGGATAATTAATGCCATCCTGACAGGTGGTGAGATATTGTTTGGGACAGAGAATGTTTGCTTATGACTGAACAACAGAAACATATGGGCTCAAGATTTGAGGTTTCGAGATAAATAAATAAAATTCTTGACCTATGGATTGAAGAAATGCACAGTTTGGTTGCAGCACTAAAGGTTTTATACAGGCATTACTTCCCCAAGGTTGTAATGTGACTGCTAAATATAGAACAGTGAGGTCAGTGACCATGTGGGTAACATCTGGCATTACTTCCCCAGGGTTGTAATGTGACTGCTAAGTATAGAACAAGGAGTTGGTGACCATGTGGGTACCATCAGACATTTACTTCCCCAGGGTTGTAATGTGACTGCTAAGTATAGAACAAGGAGTTGGAGGAGGCAAATGTGAGGGAGTAGTAGGGATTAGCTTTGAGCAAGGTTGGCATAGGAATGGCAGAGAGGGGCTGAGACAGACGGTGAGGGACACGATGCATGAACGTGCTGGAAATGTTGTTTCTGCAGGACGGTGGAGGGTTCCAACTTCAAGACTCTGGTGCACATTGCGGCACTGAACAAGGCCGAGTCCAGCAACCTGCACCTGGTGGCTGTCACCCAATCAGGTCTGTGAGGTTCATGTCTGTGTCTTTTCACTTGCACAACCCATGCTTGCTCATACAACTGTCTTCTCTGTTTTGTAGGGCTGAATTTCCTGTTTAGTAGATCTGAATTTCCTGTTTTACACAGAGATGTCTCCTGTCTGATGGGGTTGTTATGTATGTCTAGTTATGTAGAGCTATGTACACTGTCGTATAGCAATGTATCGTAAGGAGTGGGTTGTTGCATGTGTCTTATGGTACTTTTTGTGCTGCCATGTGTATAGTTGTTTGTGTTGTCTCCTCTTCCAGGTGTGAGACTCTACTTCACCACCAACCCTTTTGGCGGTGGATGGGACAGGCCCGGCATGTTCACCCTGATGCATGTACGTCTGCCCCCAGGCTTCTCGGCCAATGCCATGGTCACCAAGCCTTCCAGCATCCACACAGCCTATCACAGAAAAGGTAAATTGTCCATCTGCATAGTCCATGTCAAAAATGTTTGTACTCATGCTGCTTGACAAGGCTATCTGAGGCCAAATCTGCGCATAGACCTCTGCTTGAAATGTGTTTGTCCTCAAATCCATGATTATAATTGTTTTGGCTGCCTGGTTGGCTACTGACCAGAAGCTACTAGGTTTTTAACGAAATACACATTGGACACTGATTTAATTAAATGCAAAAGTTTTTGGACCACCCTGTGAGAAATATGGCCACTGAGATGTGTAGATCTCAAATTTTGGTAATCTTGATTGACATTCTGGATTGCCTTATTAATGATAGCATCATAGTTTGCTGGGGGTAGTATATGCACGGTTCAAGCGAACATTTGGTCTTGTGCTTTCTTGTCTACACCTCTGATAAAATGTTTGAGTGCAGGGGTTCATGTTTCTGTACGCACAGGAGTGCTGCTCCTGCTTGGTGCCCAGAACGAGAACAATGACATGCTGTGGTCAGTGAGCTGCGACTCCTTCCCCTTCCAGAACCAGCTCATGGAATCCCAGGTAGGCTCGGGCTTCTCCTTCTACGTCTTTGACCTTCTCTCTTTCTTGTGATGTCTTTTGTTTGTGTAGAGGTGGTTTTGAATATACTTATTTCGGTTATGTTGCTTTTCAGAAAAGGTTATGGCCCACCTCAGGTCTAGCTGGAAATTTCCCTTTGGTTGTGAGATATTTACAGATTCTGAATGATTGATAATGCATATTAGTTATTGTGTCTTCATTGATTTGGTGCTCTTTTTGATGGTGGAATCTGGTGTAAAATCTGATGTAGAATCTGATGTAGAATCTGGTGTAGAATCTGGTGTAGAATCTGATGTAGAATCTGGCCAACAGTACATGAGCAACAGGCTGATGAAGCTGACATCCCTTAGTTAGTTTCCATGTTTTGGAAAGGCATTCCTCTTCCAGGGGTATGTCCGTTAAATTCCAAGGCATGGGTGTTCTTGAAACATGACCAGACAATTTCAAACCTAACATCGAATGTAGATGATTATAGTTGTACGTGTGGTAACAGGGAGACTACTTATTCAAGAAACAGCTTCCAAGAAACAAGTCAAAATCAGTACACAACACCCCATCAACTGATGCCTGCCTCCAGCTTGAAATCACTCAAATGGAATTCTGACTTCGTCACGGAGGGCAACACATTTGAAAGAGTCATACCCGTGTAACTTGAAATTACAAACACGACGATGTAGTGTGAGATGCTGCCATTGTTAATTACTGAAGGAAACTACCCTGACGTTTACTTCAGTCATTGAAATGAGCTGCAGACTCTTCCCCATGAGATATCAATTTAATGTACAGATCTTAAATGTCCCTTGCAGTATGTTTATGTATGGACAAATCCGTGTGTCTCACTGCAGGTGCTTGTCTTCCTACTCTTTTTATGTGTGCTAGGGACCAGTACCTTTTTCCGTTTCAGTCCATGATCCCTGTCAGTGGAAAGACGTGGGCAGTGGAGGAGGTGACCAAGCATCTCCGGAGTATCGAACCAGCAGAGCCCACCTCCAGTGGGCGCTCCGACCCCCCTGCTGTTGTGACCCAGCACATCCACCCCTCCCGCCGCTTTGCCGTCCTCACAGCCCAGGTGGGCCTCTGTCTTCTCAATGCTTAGCTAACAACAGAGTATGAAAGCATGCCTTGTCAGAGGCCTGCCTCTTTGTTAACCTTTTACAGATTTACAGATATGCATGTGCCTGGACACACCTACATGCATGCATGCACACTGCATACAAGTGCGCAAGCAAGCGCACACACACACACACACACCACACACACTTTTACACACACACACACACACACTCACTTACACACACACACACACACACACTCACACACTTACACACACTCACACACATACACACACACACATATGCACACACACACACACGCACACACTTACACACACTCACACACATACACACACATACACACACATATGCACACACACTTACACACACTCACACACATACACACAATAATAATAGTAATACTAATGTTCAATTTTGCTCAAATACATGAGAATTTGTTTTGGGGACTTCCAACCCTCGCTTGACACTGCACAGCACCCAGCACCAGGTTTTACTCCTCGGTAGGAGAGGCAATGTCAGCTAAGTACATTGCCCACAGATATGCATCTCTAGAATCTGTGGAGCATTGAACTCCGCACCTGCCGGTCAAAAGGGGCGCATCCAAATTACTAGCCCAGAGCCCCTATCTTATTCATTGGGGAAATGTGTTTGGTGGAACATGACTGGGTATAAAACATTGTATGATACAGTGCTTGACGTTGAGGGCTTGTGAGAAGACGAACTTCGGAGCTGCACCAGACGGAACACCCAGCTGAGACTGCGTCTGTTCCTTTGCAGGGATGTCATGTGCTGCAGAAGCTGCGGCCAGTGGAGCAGCTGCATCAGCTGCTGCTGGACTGCTCGGGTCCGGAGGCTGAGGAGGTCAAGACCTTTTTCAGGCTGCACAAGGTAAGAGTGCTGTTGCATATGCAGAGGGATTGTCAGGCAGCTGTCCTGTCACAGGAGGAGTGGATGAAGCTGCTGACCGCTCTTTTGATTCTGAATGGAACCTGTGGGTTGTACAGGATGATCTAACTTATATAGGAACTCTTTTGTTGGGAAGACACCTGTTTTGTGGGGACACTTTGCCCTACATTGACTATCAGATGACTGTAGTCCCCTCAGGACACCAGATGTAGGAATTGTGTGATTCAGTCCTCATGCTGCCGGTTTTTTTTCCCCATCCTACAGGAGGAGTCTCCAAGCCAGAGTTCAGGATTGGGATGCTAGCGCAGAGTGGCATTGGCCTATAAGATGCCTTATTTGTCACCAGAGCTCTATTGGGAGACACCATTGCTAAGTTTTCTCTGCCCCCCTGTTGCTGTACTAGGACGCAGAACTTGACATGGGTGTTGTTCATCCAACATTGGGGACATCTGGCATGTGATGTGTCACAAGTGCAGCTCATCTTGTGCATGAAGTGCACTTGGTGCACGCTTTTGCCAAAATCACATTGCCAGCGGTTGTTTACAGAGAGCTAGCCTTAACCCGCCATTGCCTACGTGAGAGTGAAGTAACGATGGCTTGGAGTTCTGTGCCTTTGCTCTGCTGAATCACACTGTTACATCTGCTTGGTTCAAGACTGACGAGGGAATGTGGTCTCTGCTCTTGTCTGCTGCCTCCATGAAATGGCGGGGGCTTTCCTCTCTGCTCCATGTTTCTTGCATCTACAGTGCATTTGACTGATACTTGTTGTTGGAGACTTCCATTTTCTTTTTGTTTTTTTGTTTATCTTTTATGAGGTTTTATTGAGAGAAACAAAAGGAAAAATGTAGGCTTCAAATTTTTTGTTGTCAAAAGAAATATAATTTTGTCAAAAGAAATTTAGTCATGCCTACAATTCTTCTTTTGGGAGAGATTTTGAGGTGGACAAGATTAAGTTAGTGTTGGATAGATATGATTCTGGTACAGTGTGGAGAGATCAAAATGTATCAAAATAAAAAGAACTTTTGTGAGGACCAAGAGCGCCATTTATGCGACTGTAGCAGGATGTGGGTCAAATCCCTGATGAAAAGCAGCAGATAAGATAAGTTATAAAATCCTTGAAGTCTGTCTGGGGCAGAGCAGATTACCTACATGTACCTGACAAAAAGCATTTTGTGAGGTGTGTATTTTTGACTCACATGCGAAGCAAAAGTGAGTCTATGTACTCACCCGTTTCGTCCGTCCGGGCGTCCGAAAACTTTAACGTTGGAATTTTCTCGGAGACTGTTAAGTCTATCAATACCAAATGTGGCATGATGGTGTATGATGACAAGGCCTCAAAAAACATACATAGTGACTTGACCTTGCTTCAAGGTCAAGGTCGCAGGGGCCATAAATGTTGTATAAAAAACAGCCATTTTTCACATTTTCTCAATTTTCTCTGAAGTTTTTGAGATTGGATACCTGACCTATATATGGTATATAGGGCAAAGTAAGCCCTATCTTTTGATACCAGTTTGGTTGACCTTGCTTCAAGGTCAAGGTCACAGGAGCTGTTCAAAGTTGGATTGTATCAGGGCTGCCTACCCATCCGGAAATTCCGTATTTTGTCCGGAAATGAAAAAAAATTGGCGAGCGTTCCTGAAAATACGGGAGTTTATTTTGCGTTCCGGAAATATCAAAATAAAAACTATATTAAAATAATTTCCAAAATCGTTGGCCTGTGGCTGTGCGCGAATCGTTTTCCGAAGCGGTCTACCGATGATTGCCGAATGGGTTTGTTCTGTAGTGCGCAGGCGCAGCGCGCGAAAATATTTCCGAAGATTGCCGAGTGACTTCGTTTTCGTACAGTGCGCAAGCGCAACGCACGAAGTGTTTTTCCGGAGAGTGCCGAACTTCTTCGTTTCCGGTATGTGCAGTGTTCATGTGCAACAATGGCGTCCAAACGAAAGCCAAGCGATTGTGTTTCTGAATCATCGAAGAAACAGCGGAGGTCGCAGGTCTACATTCCAGCGTACACAGAGAAGTATCCATTTATAGTCCGCGGCACCACTGACTCCACTGTCAAATGTACGACTTGTGATAAGCAGTTCAGCATCTCCAGTGGTGGCGCCAACGATATCAAAAGGCATGTTGAAGGCCCAATGCATGTGAAGAAAATTGAGGAGAAGAAGGTCGCAGCAGCGCAAAAACCTATCAGTCAATATTTTACACCGCCTCCTTCGAAAGTGTCCCAAATCGACATCGACGTAATTCGAGCTGAGGCGATGATGGTAGACTTGACAGTAGAACTGAACCTCCCAATGGCGGCATTGGACAAACTAAGTGTAGGTGTCAAGAAAATGTTCCCTGACTCCAAGATTGCCAAACAGTTCAGCTGTGCCAGAAGCAAGGGAACTGCCATTGTGAAAGAAATGGCAGCCAAGACAACATTGTCTCTCGCTGAAAGGATGAAGCTGCAACCCTTCACAATTTCAACGGATGGAAGCAATGACAAGGGTGGTGTCAAGTTATTTCCACTAATTGTGCGAACCATCGACCCTGACACAATGGAAGTGCGTTCAGACGCTCTCTCTGTCCCATCGATTGAAGGCTCAGCCACTGGTGTGAAGATCTTTGGTCTCATCAATGCTGAGTTCGTGGCGCACAACATTCCTTGGGATAACTGCCTGGCTTTAGGCTGTGACAATGCCAACGTCATGGTTGGAAAGGAGGCAGGAGTCTATGGGTGCATGACAAAGGAACACAAAAATCTGTACTTGTCAGGGTGTGTGTGTCATCTGATCCACATTGCAGCAGAGAAAGGTGCAGGTTGTTTTCCATTCAGCCCAAGTCAGCTTCTGATTGACGTGTATTACTACCTGGACAAGAGCAGCTGCCGCCAGTCGTCCTTGAAGATGTTCCAGATTCTGCTTGATCTGAAGGAGGAGAAGATGCTGAAGCATGTGACAACAAGATGGCTCAGCATTGGAAAGTGCCTGCCTCGAGTCATCAATTCTTGGGATGCGCTGTTTGATTTCTTCAGTCAGGAAGAAAAGAAAGCTGCCAATTCTTCAGCAAAGAAGAAAACTGGGGATTTGAAGAAGGTGTTTGCCTCCCGCAAAAACAAGTTGATATGCCTCTTCCTTGTAGACATAATCAAGGTGTTCGAGAAAATAAACACAATGCTGCAGGCTGAGAAACCCATGATCCATGTCCTCAAGAGTGAGCTGCACAAGTTCTACAAAGACTTGCTGATTAGATTCGTCAAGCCCACAGCTATGCTGAACAAGGAAGTCATGGATGTGGACTTCTCATCACAGGAGAACATCAAGAGCAAAGCAGATCTCCTCTATGGGGAAGAGGCCAGACTCCTATGTGACAAGGGAACAGGAGAGAAATCCGGGTAGTGAGCGGTATGAGGAGTTTCTGCAGTGTGTTGTCAAGTTCTACCAAGCCAGCTGCACCTACATCAAGGAGAAGCTTCCCCTCTCTGATGAACTGCTCAGCCATGCCTCAGTTGTGGATCCATCCAAGCAAGTAGAGAGCAGCTTTGAAGACTTGGGGTACTTTCTGAAGAGGTTCCCCAAGCTGAAACCCACTGGAGTGACAACCTCTGACATTCAGCTGGAGTTCGCAAGGTACCAGTGCACAGACATCAGCAAGTGCATCCAAGAAAGAGACGACTCAACATGGTTCGCCATCTCCAAGCTGAAAGAAGGGGAAGACCTCCTCTTCCCACACCTCCCCATGGTTATGCTTGCCATAATGACAATCCCTCATTCATCAGCTCACTGTGAACGCATTTTCTCAGTAGTGAGAAAGAACAAGACCCACTTCAGAGGCAGCATGGGATCGGACACCTTGGAGGCCTTGGTGGTGGCCAAGTCCAGGCCTGGACAAGCCCTTGACAGACACTACAGTGTCAAAGACCTGAAAGACCTGAAAAGTGCCTACTACCAGTCTTTGCCACAGTAAACAAGCTGCAGAACTATTGTATATAGTGTAAATAAGATCAGGTATGTTTTTTATCTTTTGGTCCCTGGTTAATGATTAAGGTTGCTTTCTTTTTTTGCGCTGTCGCACGGTTTAATACTGAAATCGGAACTGAAATACTGAAATTGGAACTTGGTAATACTGAAATCGAAAAAGGAGGGTAGGCAGCCCTGTTGTATACATATTTTGAAGGGACCTTGACCCATGGAAGATAACTGTTTCAAACTTAATAATTATGTGGGGCACATGTTATACTTTCATCATGAGACACATTTGGTCACATATCATCAAGGTCACTTTGACCCTTATGAAATGTGACCAAAATGGGGTAGTGAACCACTAAAAGTGACCATATCTCATGGTAGAAAGTGCCAATAAGCACCATTGTGCTTCCTATGTCTTGAATTAACAGCTTTGTGTTGCATGACCTTGGATGACCTTGACCTTGGGTCAAGGCCACATGTATTTTGGTAGGAAAAATGTAAAGCATTTCTTAGTGTTTGATGTCATTGCTAGGTTTAGTTGTTTGACCTTGACCATGGTCACCTGAAGATCAAGGTCATGTAAAGGTCAAGGTCAAGCATGTGAGTCATATGGGCTTTGCTCTTCTTGTTCCATATGGGCTACAACAATCTCTTTATTCAAATGTCCACTGTTCAAGGATTTGAAATAGAAATAAATTGGTAATTTGTATTATGATGGTGAAATTAATGTCAAGACTGTTTTATTGTGAATAGGACATACATCTTTGTATTTGTAATATGCGGTTATAACAAGGAAGGAGGCGGGCATCGCAGTGGCACATGAAGCATGTGTAACTTAATTGTGAAAGGCAGGTGGCCTAACAATAATCTTCGTTTGTTCTTTCTTTCTCTGTGAAACTAACCCTTTTCTGTGAAATGTGATCAAGGAGAAGCAGCAAACTGAAATCTAAATTTTTTTTTTTCTTCTTTTGCTTGATAAAAAAATGCAAGTCCTTTTCTTGAGATTATATATGATTATTCCATTTTCCTACTTGTCTGGGCTCTACAAGACTGAAATGTACGTATCTGAGAAGTGAGGTGAAGAACAGGCTATTGATCTTTTTGAAGTTTTGTTTGTTTTCACAGTTGTTATTCAGTAGCATTGTTCCCTGTGTGCTGAATTTTAAACAGTCGATAAGTAAGACAGGTTACTAATATTTCATTCAGTCTTTCATTGCATAAACCAGGAATCTGTTTTTCCATGACTGCCTGAACTTGTAGATGTTTACTTTACAAAAGGGACAAGGATTAGTCCATCTTAGGAGTTAGGCTGCAGCTTCCCTCCATGTAGCTTGTGGAATTTTGGTGTGGTAGCAGTGTTACAGTAACGGTAGCAGTGACATTACAATGGTAGCAGTGTTGTAGTAATGGTAGCAGTGTTACAGTAACGGTAGCAGTGACATTACAATGATAGCAGTGTTGTAGTAATGGTAGCAGTATTACAGTAACGGTAGCAGTGACATTACAATGATAGCAGTGTTGTAGTAATGGCAGCAGTGTTGTAGTAATGGCAGCAGTGTTATTGTAATGGCAGCAGTGTTTATTGTCATGGAAGATACAAGATACAAAAAAAATGTTGTCCTCATTGTTACAAGGAAATTTGTTTTGTCTGTGGCAAAATCATAATACAAACATACAAAAACAGAAATGTACAAGAAGTTCAACACTACTTAACTCATTCACAGCGCTCAAGTTATGGAGTCCACACACTAATCATAGGCCATAAAATAAAATAGCATGCAATTGTATCATAAATTATTACTCTAACAATTATAATAACACATGTTACTTCATCACAAATCTAACCATTGTAGATATAAAAGAAGTAGATATACATACTGAACATGCGCATCATATATATAGTAAACAGAAAGACACAATAAGATAGGACACATTTAGCGCTACATCATAGGCAATTCATTTAATAGAGAAACATTCTACATCGCATCAAATAATCACAGAAGGAACAAAAGACACAAGCATGCACATCAAATAACCATCATCACGCAATCACACATACTCGATCTTCAACCATAACACATGTACAAGCCCCCCCCCCCAACACCATGTTCTTCATCCTGCATCACAACACAATCACAGGAAAGACCAACAAGAGACAGGCATGCACATCAACAACCACACTCACACAGCATACATACACGATCATCAACGCATAATGCATGCAATCCACACACACACCCATCCCCCCCCCCCCCCCCACCCACACACACACACTCACACACACTCACATGTTCATCCTTGTTGGCACAGACATAGTTCACACCGTTCATAGTCCTTCCTGTCACAGTTCACAGCACTAGCAGTGTTATAGTAATGGTAGCAGTGTTATAGTAATGGTAGCAGTGTTATTGTCATGGTAGCCGTGTTATAGTTATGGTAGCAGTGTTATTGTAATGATATCAGTGCTATTGTAATGGTGGCAGTGTTATTGTCATGATAGCAGTGATATTGCAATGATGGCAGTGATAGTGTAATGGTAGCAGTGATATTGCAATGATGGCAGTGATAGTGTAATGGTAGCAGTGATATTGCAATGATGGCAGTGATAGTGTAATGGTAGCAGTGATATTGCAATGATGGCAGTGATAGTGTAATGGTAGCAGTGATATTGCAGTGATTATATTGCAGTTCTAGAGAGGAGAGAGAGAGAGAGAGAGAGAGAGAGAGAGAGAGAGAGAGAGTGTTGGAGAGCCCAGCAACACCACTGTTCTGCTGGAGTGACCTGCTTGCTTGTCTCTAATGCCTGGCCCTCACCTGCCCTCTCTGCCCGCCTTTGTTTTGCAGCAGTGCAGAGACCCTAGGTGTCCCTGTCACAACAAGGTACTGGTCTCCTCATTCTTCCCCCTGTCTTTCTCTTTCTGCTTCACCTGCCTTTCCCTCTCTCATTGGGCTTTGATGATTCCCTGGCATGGCTGCTGCACTGAGACAGATCACCAGGACCAGCAGCTAAGCGGGCCCATACCCACTCCAGGCAGCATAGTATGACCATTGTGAATAGTTTAACCCCAGAAGTGAAAAGTGCAATCTCTGTTCAGAGGTTGGTCTGGCTCCTCAAATAATTATTCCTTTATTCCATGAAGCTCCACTCCAGCTGGAAACTTCAGCAGTTTTCATTACAGCTGGAACAGCTCTCAACAGGTCAGTCAGAGCAACCTCTGAATGGGGAATATGGCAAAACCTTCACCCCTGCAACACCTCTAGGTTATACTATTGAAGTGTTGGTAGTCTGCTATTATTTTGTTGGAACGTCTCTTTGGGAAAAAAAGAAAAGACAAAAGTTATCTATGATTATGAATGACTAATTATTGCTTTTCTGCATTTTTAGATAAGTTGCAGTTGTCTGCATCAACAAATAGTATTTTTGTTTGGATCGGTTAACAAAACGGCATGCGCTGTCTCGGTGATATGAAATCAGATGTAGAGATATGTGTGGGTACTGGCACCCTTAGCAGCTGGGAATCAGTGTTGTCAATGGGAAGAGGAATTTGTGTTGCTGTCCACTGTGGCCTTGCTAGGATTGATCATTAGTGCATTCTGATAACCCTGCCTCTTGTTTCATGACAAGATGCATGTGTAGAGAGCACGTCTCCTCCACTGGCATCATTCAATCGAAACGCTTTATGCTTATCTACCATGTTTCTTGATTGTTTCTGTATTTACAGGTACTAACTTTGCCTTATGGTGAAATGCCTTGTCCCTTTTTGGCATGGACAAGGCAGTATTCACCATAGGCCTTGAGCCCTAATAAGGCCACACACACAGTAGTTGTGGTTATGGTGAAATGCCTTGTCCCTTTTTGCCATGGACAAGGCAGTATTCACCATAGGCCTTGAGCCCTAATAAGGCCACACACACCGTAGTTGTGGTTATGGTGAAATGCCTTGTCCCTTTATGCCATGGACAAGGCAGTATTCACCATAGGCCTTGAGCCCTAATAAGGCTACACACACCGTAGTTGTGGTTATGGTGAAATGCCTTGTCCCTTTTTGGCATGGACAAGGCAGTATTCACCATAGGCCTTGAGCCCTAATAAGGCCACACACACCGTAGTTGTGGTTATGGTGAAATGCCTTGTCCCTTTATGCCATGGACAAGGCAGTATTCACCATAGGCCTTGAGCCCTAATAAGGCCACACACACCGTAGTTGTGGTTATGGTGAAATGCCTTGTCCCTTTTTGGCATGGACAAGGCAGTATTCACCATAGGCCTTGAGCCCTAATAAGGCCACACACACCGTAGTTGTGGTTATGGTGAAATGCCTTGTCCCTTTATGCCATGGACAAGGCAGTATTCACCATAGGCCTTGAGCCCTAATAAGGCAGTATTCACCATAGGCCTTGAGCCCTAATAAGGCCACACACACCGTAGTTGTGGTTATGGTGAAATGCCTTGTCCCTTTATGCCATGGACAAGGCAGTATTCACCATAGGCCTTGAGCCCTAATAAGGCAGTATTCACCATAGGCCTTGAGCCCTAATAAGGCCACACACACAGTAGTTGTGGTTATGGTGAAATGCCTTGTCCCTTTTTGGCATGGACAAGGCAGTATTCACCATAGGCCTTGAGCCCTAATAAGGCAGTATTCACCATAGGCCTTGAGCCCTAATAAGGCAGTATTCACCATAGGCCTTGAGCCCTAATAAGGCAGTATTCACCATAGGCCTTGAGCCCTAATAAGGCAGTATTCACCATAGGCCTTGAGCCCTAATAAGGCAGTATTCACCATAGGCCTTGAGCCCTAATAAGGCAGTATTCACCATAGGCTTTGAGCCCTAATAAGGCAGTATTCACCATAGGCCTTGAGCCCTAATAAGGCAGTATTCACCATAGGCCTTGAGCCCTAATAAGGCAGTATTCACCATAGGCCTTGAGCCCTAATAAGGCAGTATTCACCATAGGCCTTGAGCCCTAATAAGGCAGTATTCACCATAGGCCTTGAGCCCTAATAAGGCAGTATTCACCATAGGCCTTGAGCCCTAATAAGGCAGTATTCACCATAGGCCTTGAGCCCTAACAAGGCAGTATTCACCATAGGCCTTGAGCCCTAATAAGGCAGTATTCACCATAGGCCTTGAGCCCTAATAAGGCAGTATTCACCATAGGCCTTGAGCCCTAATAAGGCAGTATTCACCATAGGCCTTGAGCCCTAATAAGGCAGTATTCACCATAGGCCTTGAGCCCTAATAAGGCAGTATTCACCATAGGCCTTGAGCCCTAATAAGGCAGTATTCACCATAGGCCTTGAGCCCTAATAAGGCAGTATTCACCATAGGCCTTGAGCCCTAATAAGGCAGTATTCACCATAGGCCTTGAGCCCTAATAAGGCAGTATTCACCATAGGCCTTGAGCCCTAATAAGGCAGTATTCACCAAAGGCCTTGAGCCCTAATAAGGCAGTATTCACCATAGGCCTTGAGCCCTAATAAGGCAGTATTCACCATAGGCCTTGAGCCCTAATAAGGCAGTATTCACCATAGGCCTTGAGCCCTAATAAGGCAGTATTCACCATAGGCCTTGAGCCCTAATAAGGCAGTATTCACCATAGGCCTTGAGCCCTAATAAGGCAGTATTCACCATAGGCCTTGAGCCCTAATAAGGCAGTATTCACCATAGGCCTTGAGCCCTAATAAGGCAGTATTCACCATAGGCCTTGAGCCCTAATAAGGCCACACACACCGTAGTTGTGGTTATGGTGAAATGCCTTGTCCCTTTTTGGCATGGACAAGGCAGTATTCACCATAGGCCTTGAGCCCTAATAAGGCCACACACACCGTAGTTGTGGTTATGGCAACTTTACTGACCCTTACATGTGTTTGTTCTGCCAATCCTGTACTTTTTTTGATCAGGGGGGAAAAGAAATTGTCAGAAAAAAACAACTACATACTTCTCCAACTTCCTTGCCCTATTAGCACTCCGAGAATCCACCATTTAAGTATAAAATACCAAATGGAGAATTTTTGACTCACATGCGAAGCAAAAGTGAGTCTATGTACTGAGCCGTGTCGTCCGTCGGGGCGGGCGGGCGGGCGGGCGGGCGTCCGTCCGTAAAAAACTTAAACGTTGGATTTTTCTCGGAGACTATTAAGTCTATCAACACCAAATGTGGCATGATGGTGTATGATGACAAGGCCTCAAAAAACATACATAGTGACTTGACCTTGCTTCAAGGTCAAGGTCACAGGAGTCATAAATGTGGTCTCAAAAACAGTCATTTTTCACATTTTCCCAATTTTCTCCCACGTTATTGAGAATGGCGACCTTAGCTACAAGTGGTATATAGGTCAAAGCAAGCCCTATCTTTTGATACCAGTTTGGTTGACCTTGCTTCAAGGTCAAGGTCACAGGAGCTCTTCAAAGTTGGATTGTATACATATTTTGAAGTGACCTTGACCCTGAACTATGGAAGATAACTGTTTCAAACTTAATAATTATGTGGGGCACATGTTATACTTTCATCATGAGACACATTTGGTCACATATCATCAAGGTCAAGGTCACTTTGACCCTTATGAAATGTGACCAAAATGGGGTAGTGAACCACTAAAAGTGACTATATCTCATGGTAGAAAGTGCCAATAAGCACCATTGTGCTTCCTATGTCTTGAATTAACAGCTTTGTGTTGCATGACCTTGGTAGGAAAAATGTGTAAAGCATTTCTTTGTGTATGATGTCATTGGTAGGTTTAGTTGTTTGACCTTGACCTTGAAGGTCACCTGAAGGTCAAGGTCATATAAAGGTCAAGGTCAAGCATGTGAGTCGTATGGGCTTTGCCCTTCTTGTTTTAAAAATTATGTTCAATCTAGCATCTTTTGAAGAAAGGGGGGAAAAGTAAGTTATAGCTAACCTCCCAACCCTGTTTTTCAGGGCAGTGTTACTATAACCACAACTTTTCCCCCCCTGCCTAATCAGCATTGGCAGTGGCAGTTCATTCACTTATGAATTGTTTTTGTGAATTATGTTTCAAAAACAAGAGATTAGAAGAAGAAAAGTGTAAGCAGCTTTTGATATATGCCGCAGTGTTTTTGTAACATTTTGTATCTTTTAGGCATGCTAAGGAAAATATAAAGTTTTAGTTGCACTCATGAATGCTATATCCTTATGTTTGTGATTCGTGTATTGAAGGAAAGGAAATAAATGTGAAAGTGTGTGATGACTTTGTTAAGAGTAAGTGTGTGAGTCTGAGTGTGTGTGTGTGTGTGTGTGTGTGTGTGTGTGTGTGTGTGTGTGTGTGTGTGTGCGCGCGAGTGTGCATGTGTGTGCGTGTGTGCATATATTTGTTGTAATGGGACGGATGCTACAGGTAAGTTTGAGGAGACAGATGCATGAATGGCTTATAGTCAGATGATGTAATTAGTATTGACTATGCACCTAGGAAACCACACCAGAATATTGTGCTGTGGGGCTTCAGGGAGTGGTTGATCTTTGGAAAAAGGCATGTTTTAAAGCGTGTTTGTGTGTGTGTTTGTGTGCGTGTGTGTGTGTGTTCGTGTGTGTGTGTGTGTGTGTGTTCGTGTGTGTGTGTGTTCGTGTGTGTGTGTGCGTGAGTGTGTGTGTGTGTGTGTTCGTGTGTGTGTGTGTTCGTGTGTGTGTGTGTGTTCGTGTGTGTGTGTGTTCGTGTGTGTGTGTGTGTGTGTTCGTGTGTGTGTGCGTGCGTGTATGTGTGTGTGCGTGAATGTGTGTGTGTGTGTTCATGTGTGTTTGTGTGTGTGTGTGTGTGTTCGTGTGTGTCTGTGTTCGTGTGTGTGTTCGTGTGTGTGCGTGAGTGTGGGAGAGAGATATAAAAAAATACACAGAGAGAGAGAGAGAGAGAGAGAGAGAGAGAGAGAGAGATTGTTATTGTAAACATTGCTTTTTTAACTCTTAAAATTTTTTCTGAGCATTCACTGGTTGAACAGCTTTATGCTTGCTCATTTATTATTCTTTAGGCTATTGTCAGCCTGTTGCCTATGGCTTGCCAGCTGAAGAATAGTCTAAACTTGAATGTTAGCCAAGGATATTTCCAAATTAGTGGACTCTTTGGACATACTAAAGCCTTCATAATTTAATTGCATGAAATGTGTTTATACAGTCAGCATGAATTTGTGTCCTCGGCAAAACGCCTTCATGGAGTGAATTATTGTGTGGCTGTTTCCCTTCAGCGTTGTGTTTTGTGAAGTGGCAGTCCTGTCATGTTTTCAAAGGCCCACGCATTGACTACCAGTGTGCTGGGCTTTTTTTGTGGTTTGTTTTGAGCTCAGTCTGAGTCTAATGTGTTTCCAGTGGGTTTATTGATGCCCATGAAAATTTCAAAGTGCTTCTGCTGACAAACATGCTTGCCTGAATGCCCTTTTTGTACCACATTTCTGCTGAAGCAAAGGGGATCAGTACAAATATTCTGAGTGCCCCAACTTGTTGGTCTTCACTGCTCTAAAGGAATGCATGCAAGTGCCTGCAAAGCATTTTTTTTGCATGCATGCAGCAATCATGTGATCAAGAGCCTTGCTGATGTATGTGAGTGTGTGTGTGTGCATGTGTAGTTTATAGTTTCTTGACCAACCATTCTTTTTCAGACTAACGCACATGTGGATAGCTAACAAAAGTGCACGGATTGAAGACTTGAGTAATGGGCTTCATCAAACTACATGTAGCTAGATTTCCATTTCAACTCATTTAAATTTGTGAATGACATTCAGACACTGAGTGTCTGAAGTCTACATGTATATGTGTGTCACACACACACACACACACACACACACACACACACACACACACACACACACACACATCACACTCACACACACACACACACACACACACACACACACACATAGAGGGGTGAGGACGGGGAGGCTTATCAGATTGCATGTTTCGTTTTACTGCTAGGCCTTGAACTTAGTCCACGCACCTGCCCTGCAATTAACCTCATGGGAAGCACAGAAGGACATCGCCATGGGGTCAGGTAAACCTCTAGATGCAAAGAATTCTGCAATGTAGGAGATTTGGTGTTCGCTGATTTGAGAATGTGCATCCAGTGTGGGACTGAGGATAGGTCAGATCTACTGGATGCAGTGCATCGGCTGATGACAAGGTCCGTTATTTGTGTTGGTTACTCCAGTATGCAGGCTGTTGGAAAGTACTGTAATACCAATTGCCTGTTTGGAGAATGTATCAGTGTTTCATCCCAGTGATGTCTGCTTGAGTTGTCATTGAAGTTAATATAATTTCTTTGTATACAAACTGAGCTTAGATAACTCTTGTTAGGACATGAGGTTGAGGAGAATTATCTCTGGCACGAAAGAATCCAGTAGTGTCTTTGTCCATTCAGTACAGTGTGCAGTCAGGCTGGGAAGCTTGTGTAACTTTACTGGAAGCAGGGAGGAGATGATTGTTTGATGGAAGAATTTGCTTGACAATGGGTATTTACTGAGACTAATCTAAGAGAAAGCATTGTACATATGTATTATCTTTGCACTGTTTGTGGTGAGCAAAATCAGGCAGTGCAAAAGTCAGGCCAGGAACGTCAATGCAATTATAAGCCTGCATAGTGATTGCTTTGTTGTTTATGTTGTCATTTTATTCCAAGTTCATGTTGAAAAAGCATGAATAATTTTTGTTTGCTATCGGTGAATGGATCTAATCCAAGCATACACAGTGTTTTAGGAGCTTCATAGTGTGTGTATTGATGGGTAGCTTGTAAGAATCTGTCGTTTTACTGGCTTATGGATTAATTGTCAACTCAACAGTGCCTGTAATGTAAGGGTCTACTGTTTTGTATGAATGAGCTGTTGTAAGACACCCAAAGATGTTAGAAGGGAAATGCATGGTGTAAGTGGACTTGCTGTGTTTCCAGGTTGACCAAGCGTGTGCCACCTGCCTCATTCTGGCCTGCTCTCGGGCTCCTGCAGACGCCCAGGTGAGTCGTCCAGTACCTTGGTGCATTTTGCACCTGCCTTTAGTCTGCATTACCAGTCTCGGGCAACAGAAGTGGTTTTGGTGATTTCTTTGTCATACAACATGTTTGAGAGCAGTGACACTTGTCAGAAACATGTCTCATAAGAGGGTTTGGAGTCTCCCACGGTCTGGGCTCTTGCGAATACCGAGTGGTTGGTTGAGGTGTGGAGACATCCTTGTAAGCTCTTGAAAATGTGTTGTATATCTGCTTTTGAGGACTTGGATGAGGGGTGGGATCGGGGAGTGCCATGGGGCGTTCGGGTAGGGGCAGAACATGCTGGCTCAAGGCCACACTACAGTGGATGTTGACGTGAGTTACATTGTGTTGCTATCTGTTTTGAACAAAATTCACCCTCACAAAAATGAGCTGCCTTATGCTGAGTCCAGAAGCAGTGCCACAGAGTGCCACAACCTTCATTTTTGTGTGCAGGTGTGCGAGTGGGCCAAGATGGCTTTCTTCCTGTATGGAGGGGATGCCAAGTACAACTTCAGTGTCACCTCCATGCCAGGTAAGTGCAGGAAGGAGGCCGCTGCAGTCAGACACGCAGCATGTGTGGTGGACTCTGTTAGAAACCTGCATGGCTGGTTTGGTGAGGAGGGAAAGGCATGGCATAGAGAGTTGGGACCAATGAGCACTGGTCTTGGTAGCATGTGTGGTGGACTGTGTTAGAAACCCGCATGGCTGGTTTGGTGAGGAGGGAAAGGCGTGGCATAGAGAGTTGGGACCAATGAGCACTGGTCTTGGTAGCATGTGTGGTGGACTGTGTTAGAAACCCGCATGGCTGGTTTGGTGAGGAGGGAAAGACGTGGCATAGAGAGTTGGGACCAATGAGCACTGGTCTTGGTTTCACATGGGTCCTTTCCATTTTGGTGCCTCATATAACTGTCTTGGATGTGCCTATTTCAAATGTGTTGCTTAATCTTATGGTAGCTAGCATGATGCTCAATGTTTTAGTTTCATTTGCGTGTGTGACCAGTCCATTTCAACTGAAAACATTGTACCAGTTACACTCAGGTGATTGATTCTTGCTTTTTGTTTTCATTTAGATGCGTGATGTATTTGAATGGGTGAATACTTTTTGTGTTTACTAATGCTACTCCATTTTCTTGAATACAAGTAGTGCAAGTTTTTGCAAGTTTGGTAATGGTGCGGTCAGCTAGAAATATCTTTTGGCAACTGCACTTCTTCACTTAATTTTGATCTATGGCTCAGTAACTGTCATTTTTTGGAAGAAGGTCTTTGTGTGTATGTGTGTGTAGCTGGCTACCTGTCATGTTGCATTTTAGAGATTGTGTGTGTGTGTGTGTGTGCGTGTGTGTGTGCGCACACGTGTGCTTGCTTGCTTGCATGCATGCATGCACGTGCGTGTGCACGTATGTGTGAGAGGATAACACCTGTGGAGCAGATGCAGAGAATGAGTTAACTCGAGGTGCTGGTGTGCAGGTAGAACCCATCCTTCTTGGGAAGAGAGTGTAGTCTTTATGTGCAGAGTTTGTCAGTCTTGGGTAGCAAGCACTGTATGTATGTGTAGCATGTCCGAGAGGAAGAGAAGCTAGTCTGTGTGTGCAGAAGTTGTCAGTCTTGGGTAGCAAGCACTGTATGTCTGTGTAGCACATCAGAGAGGAAGAGAAGCTAGTCTGTGTGTGCAGAAGTTGTCAGTCTTGGGTAGCAAGCACTGTATGTTTGTGTAGCATGTCCGAGAGGAAGAGAAGCTAGTCTGTGTGTGCGGAAGTTGTCAGTCTTGGGTAGCAAGCACTGTATGTTTGTGTAGCATGTCAGGCTGCAAGAGAGAGGTAACTGTGTGTAGAATTTGTCCATTTTGGGTAGTTAGCACTGTACATTTGGACATAGAGGTAGGGGGCATAGTATTTGCATAGTATATTTGATCAGTCTTAGAACGGAATGTTTGTGTAGCACATCAGGCTGCAGGAGAGAGGTAGGGGGCATAGTATTTGCATAGATTTTGTCAGTCTTGGGTAGTGAGTACTGAATGTTTGTGTAGCACATCAGGCAGCAGGAGAGCAATAGAGGGAAAAGTAAATGTTGGACATTGCCTTGGATTGTGAGCACTGTACCTGTGTGTGCATGTCAGGCTGTGGGAGAGCAATAGAGGGAAAAGTTAATGTTAGAATGCTTTGGACTGTGAGTACTGTACCTGTGTGTGCATGTCAGGCTGTGGGAGAGCAATAGAGGGAAAAGTTAATGTTAGAATGCCTTGGTATGTGAGCACTGTACCTGTGTGTGCATGTCAGGCTGTGGGAGAACAGTAGAGAGAAAAGTAAATGTTAGACATTGCCTTGCACTGTGAGCACTGTACCTGTGTGTGCATGTCAGGCTGTGGGAAGGAGGTGAGTGTGGCTGCTGTCTGCTTGTAGGGCTGTATGGCACCCCAGGTCACGGTGTCCCAGGCACCCCAGGCTCCATGATGTATCCAGGGCTGAGCCCCCATGCAGGCAGCATGTCAGACACGGCTGTGCCCCTCCCAGGTAGGTGCCAGTGGGGCTGCCTGGCTGCTGAGGCGGGGGCTCCAGGTCGCTTGGCTCTGTTAGAGTCTTGAGGTCGTAGGGCTTGCACCCATAGATAGAAGGCTTCTGTGGTAGATGGACAGAGTGCCATGGTGCCGCTTGCCTGTGCACTGCAGTCATTGTCCTATGTCTGTGACCTAGAAGTGCTGTGTTTTGCTTCTACTTCTAGTGTTCTAGCCTCTTTTTTCCTCTCCTTTTAATGCACAGTATTTGGTAGGCAGCATGAGATCTTGCAGTGCTAGGATTCTCACGTTCTTTCTCCACTGAAATTTTTATTTTGCAGTTCACTGAAACATAACCCTAAATTTGAACATATGGAATGATTTGAATTGGCATTGACACTTCAGCAAGGGATACACCACACAGGCCTGCCTACCCGTACGGAAATTCCGTATTTTGTCCGGAAATTTAAAAAAATCGGCGAGCGTTCCGGAAAATACGGGAGTTTATTTTGCGTTCCGGAAATATCAAAATAAAAACTATAATAAAATAATTTCCAAAATCGTTGGCCTGTGGCTGTGCGCGAATCGTTTTCCAAAGCAGTCTACCGATGATTGCTGAATGGGTTTGTTCTGTAATGCGCAGGCGCAGCGCGCGAAAATATTTCCGAAAATTGCCGAGTGACGTCATTTTCGTACAGTGCGCAAGCGCAACGCACGAAGTGTTTTTCCGGAGAGTGCCGGTATGTGCAGTGTTCATGTGCAACAATGGCGTCAAAACGAAAGCCAAGCGATTGTGTTTCTGAATTATCGAAGAAACAGCGGAGGTCGCAGGTCTACATTCCAGCGTACACGGAGAAGTATCCATTTATAGTCCGCGGCACCACTGACTCCACTGTCAAATGTACGACTTGTGATAACCAGTTCAGCATCTCCAGTGGTGGCGCCAACGATATCGAAAGGCATGTTGAAGGCCCAAAGCATGTGAAGAAAAATGAGGAGAAGAAGGTCGCAGCAGCGCAAAAACCTATCAGTGAATATTTTACACCGCCTCCTTCGAAAGTGTCCCAAATCGACATCGACGTAATTCGAGCTGAGGCGATGATGGTAGACTTGACAGTAGAACTGAACCTCCCAATGGCGGCATTGGACAAACTGAGTGTAGGTGTAGGGGAAGACCTCCTCTTCCCACACCTCCCCATGGTTATGCTTGCCATAATGACAATCCCTCACTCATCAGCTCACTGTGAGCGCATTTTCCCAGTCGTGAGAAAGAACAAAACACACTTCAGAGGCAGCATGGGATCCGACGCCTTGGAGGCCTTGGTGGTAGCCAAGTCCAGGCCTGGACAAGCCCTTGACAGAAACTACAGTGTCAAAGACCTGAAAAGCCTGAAAAGTGCCTACTACCAGTCTTTGTCACAGTAAACAAGCTGCAGAACTATTGTATATAGTGTACATAAAAACAGGTATGTTTTGTTTTATCTTTTGGTCCCTGGTTAATGATTAAAGTTGCTTTGTTTTCTTGCACTGTCGCTCGGTTTAATACTGAAATCGGAACTGAAATACGGAAATTGGAACTCGGTAATACTGAAATCGAAAAAGGAGGGTAGGCAGCCCTACACCACAATAGAAGCTGCACACAATCTTGGATCATCATTATGTTAAAATTGCAACAGACAGGCAAAAGTTGAAGAATGCTGTAATGAAATGGAACAGTAGATTGAGACATAACATATGTGACCAGCCACGACAAATCAGTGCTAAGTCGATTTTTGGACAAAATAGGGTTTTAATATTTTTGAATTCTGCATTCATTTCTGTTTGTTTTGATATAAGAATGAACAGTGTGAGTTAATTAGAATAGGAGTTACAGGCATTTCAAGTTGGGTACTGAAGCAGCTGTCATTTTGAAAAACGGTCTCAGAAGATTTACCCTCTTCAGACATTAAACACCTTAGCAACGGTATTTCAAACTCCGTTTCCAAAAATAGTTGACCTTATTTTTCTTCGACATCCACAGAGCGGGAACGCCGAGAGAGCGGCCTTTCTAACGGTATATAACATGAAGGGGTTCTGCAAGGGTTTAGGTGTGTTTATTGCGGCTAAAATGAGGCAATTAACGCTAATTACAGGGAGCTTTTGAAACAATACATAACACAAAAGTCTTTATTTTACCATCAAAATATAATTCTTCAACATGTTTCCTTTACTGGCATGATAGTTTGAACCATGTAGAATCTATTTTTATCAAAAAGTGAAAATCACCCAGATTGACCCTCCCTGCCTTTTCTCAGACTTAGCGCAGGAGAGGGCCGCGCGACTTAGCACTGGTTTTGTCGTGGCTGGTCACATATGATGGTTTAGGATATTACAAAGAAGAATAAGATGATGATCATGATGAAGGTGATAGTGATGGAAATTCAGGGAGATTTGTTAGATGTTCGATCCATAAAATATGTTGCACCACATGATCCAAGATAAATGAGAGTCTTGCACTGCCCTAGAATACGAGTTGCAGCAGTGGTAGCACAACAAAGGAGCCGATGCCGCCTCAAGACGAGCATTCCTGTGTGGTGACTGTTTCTGCTTCCTGTCCCCAGGGCTGCTGCCCATGCACATGTCCACACCCAAGGTGGGCTATGGCAGCCACAGCTTCCACCAGCCGGGGTCAGGGGGCGTGGGGTCAGTGCAGGAGGTCATCTACTCGGGCAAGCACAATGGCATCTGCATATACCTGGGCAGAATCCTCAGGTACGGATGGAAGACAACAATGCTTGTAAATATGATGCAGTTGTCATTTGAAAATAAAAAATCACCACTTGCGTTTATCATGTTTAGTGCTGTGCCTGTGAAATCGCATTTAGCCTTTTGCCTCAAAATGTCAGAGATGCATCTCTTGAGGGTATGACAGACACAATAGTAAACAAAAATGACAAGTTTTTGTTGAGTTACTGTTATTGAAATATGTCCACGAAAAAGGGGGACGATATTTTCAGATCATGTTTGCCGAAGAGTGCATAGAGGTGGTTGTTGCTGGTTCTCAAAGAATGAAGTAGCGACATTATGGTATAAGTTATGTTTAAATTCCAGAAAACAGCTACAGTGATTAGCTGCAGTCTAGTATGTTTGTCAGATATGAGTGTAAAGTTTATACTCTCTCTGTGTCTCTGTCTCTCTTTCAATCTCTGTGTCTGTTTCTGTCTGTCTCTCTCTCTCACTCTTTCACACTCTCACATTCTCACTCTTGCCAAGTATCGGTGGCGAGTCTGCGCAGGGTAGTGACACTGACGCTGACAGGGCTGGGCATAGTGACAACGATATTGCCGAGGCAAATAGCAACAATAAAGTTTGCGAGAGTGCATCTGCTCAGAAACTTGCCTCTTGTGAAGATGCAGCAACCTCATTGTGTGATCGTGAGTATGGCTATGCATTCGTAGACTTGGACGTGTTGTTTTCGTCCGTGAAGGAGTTGTTGTCATGTACAGAATGCCAGGGGAGGGAGTTGACTGTGGAGGAGAGGCTTCCAAGTCAGGGCTTCGCAAGGGAGTTTATTGTGAAGTGTCAAGCGTGTGATGCCATCCAGATGATCTCAACATCAAAGAAGGCAAAGCACAGTCATGATGTAAACAAGAGAGCGATCTATGCTTTCAGACAGATTGGGTGTGGACTGAGAAAGATAAAAACTTTCTCAGCATTTATGAACATGCCAAAGGCTATGACCAATGCAGCATACAGGAATCAAGTGAATGCTCTGAAAGTATCAGCTTCTGCACTTTGTCAGCGTAGTATGGCTGAAGCTGCCAAAGAAATTCATTTGTCTGCTGACACTGAGCAACATGTTGTGGAGACTGCAGTGTCTGTGGATGGTACATGGCAGCGGAGGGGACACTCCTCCCTAAATGGTGTGGTTTCTGCCATCCACATGCCAGAAGAGACAAATGCTGCAGGGAAAGTTCTTGACTTTGCAGTTCTGACAGTAAAGAAAGAGTAGAGGTGTCTAGAAGGCAAGCAGCAGCCTCAGGGAAGCAAAGACGGAAAGTCCTACATGCACAAAGAAAGGGAAAAGAGGATTGGTACAGGGGAAAAGAGGGGGGTGATCACTACCAAAAGGGTGCATTTCATTGTGCATGAGGTGTACAGCAAAGTGCTGGTGTGTGGGACTCCAGAAAACTTGAAAATTGCCATGTAGCCCCATATCAGAAGGTGGGACTGGTAACTATTTCCTTTATTTGCGTTTTTCTCAAAACTATGTTTTTTAAACCTTGTGTCAACTGCCCTGACTACAAATTTACATATAGCAAGTAGAAACTTTCCACACTTGCTATTTTCAGTTTGTATTATGCAACTAACCAGTCTCAAAGTGATCTGGTGATGCATAGATTAGTTTTTTGATGGTTTTTGTGTTCTAATTACGGCGGGAAAACAGTAATAAAAGCACAAAAATATAGTGAACTTCTTATTTATCAAACAACTTAGAATTTTAGGTTGATTGCATATGCTTTTGCAGTCCAAATGAAATGGTGCAAATTTCATTGTTCAGTGTTGGATAGAATTAGAGATATCATTGTTACAAGTTGGGTTGTTTTCACTGGCGTCCATCTTGTTTTTTCTGTAACCATGGCAACCAGAAAACATCTGTTTGTATTTTTTTCTTGGCTAATGTTAATATAATACTATCATATAAAAAGATGTGAAATATATGCTAACACAACACATTTTCCCTTGAGACTAGCCTAAGACCTTAAAGTAAATTTTAAAAATAAATTTAGGATATTTGCTTTTACAAATCCAATGCCTAGTACATATGGGTAGAGTTGTTTGCTTTTACAAAACCAATGCCTAGTACATATGGGTAGAGTTGTTTGCTTTTACAAAACCAATGCCTAGTACATATGGGTAGAGTTGTTTGCTTTTACAAAACCAATGCCTAGTACACATGGGTAGAGTTGTTTGCTTTTACAAAACCAATGCCTAGTACACATGGGTAGAGTTGTTTGCTTTTACAAAACCAATGCCTAGTACATATGGGTAGAGTTGTTTGCTTTTACAAAACCAATGCCTAGTACATATGGGTAGAGTTGTTTGCTCTTACAAAACCAATGCCTAGTACATATGGGTAGAGTTGTTTGCTTTTACAAAACCAATGCCTAGTACATATGGGTAGAGTTGTTAAAAGTCCACCAGTTCCGTTGAGATGAGAAATTGCCTTGCAGACCGTTCTGGGACTCGGCTGTGACCAAGCAGGTTACCATGGAGACTCCAGAGGGACTGGTCAACTTTGTAAGTAGCCAGTGATAGCGGCAGTGGCCCTCGCACATTGCAAGCATTCACTGTGTCTGTCCATGTGTGTGTGTGTGTTTGTGTGTGTGTGTGTGTGTGTGTGTGTGTGTGTGCATGCGCATGCATGCATGCATGCATGTGTGTGTGAGTGTGCATGCATGTGTGTTTAAGTGTGAATGTGTGTGTGCATGCATGCATGCAAGTGTGAGTGTTTGTGTGTGTGAGTGTGTGTGTGTGTGTTATCTGTTATATAGCCTTGAGTGTGCAACAGTAAGCCTTTCATAGCCCAGGTATCTGCCCTGTCTGTCCCATATTCTGTGTTTTGGGAGTCACTTAGTAAGCAGCCATTAGTAATAGCAACTAGACTCTTCCAGTGCTGTCTCCTTTCCTGTTTTCTGTGTATATGGAGTGCCTATAACTATAAATGTAAAATTGAATAAATGGACCATGAATACTTTTGCTGGTGTTTGATATTAAATGTAGGGGGAAACATTTGTTGATGATCAGGCTCTCCATTTTCTTTTAAGCCAAAAAAAAAGTTTTCGCCACAAAAACATGACAATGACAACACACACACACACACACACACACACACACACACACACACACACACACACACACACACACACACACACACACACACACACACACACACACACACACACACACACACACACACACTCACACACACACACACACGCACGCACGCACGCACGCACGCACACGCACACACACACACACACACACACACGCACACACGCACACACACACACACACACACAAGGGCAGTAGGTCAGCCAGAATAGAAAGTATTTTTTTTAATTATGTTTTAGAACATAAATCAAGTTTATCTTTCACTAAAAACATGTTTAAAATGTAATTAGTGGATTCTCCCAGTGCTGTTAGGGCAGGGAAGATAGGAGGTCATGCAGTTTGTTATTTACGGTCTCTCAGTTTTTTTTGGATCAGCAGGAAAAATATAGTGTCATTCGGGTTACTGTAACCACAACTGAACATTTTTGTGTGTGCAAAGATGCTGTAGGCTTTCAGGTCCAACCTCTACTGCAAATTCCAGCATTATTAGGATGCCAGAAATATTTACGGCATTGCTCTTGACCAAGAGTGAAAATTGTCATGCCCATGTCCAAATGTCCACTCTGCCTGACAGCTGACCAGTGCCTTCAGTGCAGAGGAACTGACCACAACTTTAGAGATGGTCCGAGATCTCTCTGACTTTGTAGACTACAATGCCAGATTCGACACTTCCACACCTATAGAGAAGTAAGTAAGATGTTGTGAAAATGTATCTCTGATTGTGTTTTGTTATAAAAAGGTTTTTTTCCTGTGATTGTCAGGAACCAACTTACCTTGCACTGTTGCAGTGACTGAGAACAGCACAAATCAGCCAAAATGGCCCCTTTACCCCATTCCTGTTCACACTGTGAAACTAAGATGGCTGCAAGAATTCAGATATATATGCATGTCCAGAGACAAATGTGTCCCTCCCCACTCTCTCAAGGGAAATTGTCTGGTTGTGTGTGCGTGTGTGTGTGGTGTGGTGTGTATATGTGTGTGTGTGTGTGTGTGTGTGAGAGAGAGAGAGAGAGAGAGAGAGAGAGAGAGAGACAGAGAGAGAGACAGAGAGAGAGAGAGACAGAGAGAGAGAGAGAGAGAGAGAGAGAGAGAGAGGGAGGGAGAGAAAATCTAGAGTGGAAGCACACTGACATGCTCAAGCTTGAACCTTAGTTGGATGGAAATCACATGTGAAACCCAAGCGCCCTCCTCCTACCCACTTTTACCAAGGTGAACAGATGCAGGGTGTATCGACTTTCAGACAGATTTGGTGGGGCATCTACTTTCCATTATCCTAAAATGGAAATCTGTTCACAGGCAAGAGAAGTCTAACAGTGTATTACATAGAATGGAATATTTCAACTGTAAAAAAAGCAGTCTTATGTTATCCCTGCATTATTAATGCTCTTCTGCTTTTTTGTGGAACTGAATACATTGCACAATTATCAGTACAAAGCTTTCCTCTGCATGTTATGGAAGACAGGATGCATGAATAATGATACAATTTAGATGAATGATTACGTTCTGCTCAAGAATAGTGGAGTTGTTGTTGTTCCGCTGTTGTTGTTGTTGCAGTATTTGATAATTAAACTCATGCTGTTCCTTGCTTTGCAGCGGGTCCATGGTGTACTTACCACCAAGACTCTTGGCAGGACAAGGGCCTCTTGATGATCAGACCAAGAAGAAGCTGCAGGGTAGGTTGTGTGTGTGTGTGTGTTTGTGTGTGTGTGCGTGCGCGTGCGTGCGCATGTGTGTGTGTATGTGTGTGCATGTATGTGTGTGTGTATGTGTGTGTATGTGTGTGTGTATGTGTGCATGTATGTGTGTTTGTGTGTGTGTGTGTGCATGTGTGCATGTTTGTGTGTGTGTGTGTGTGTGTGTGCACGTGTGCATGCATGCTTATGAATGTTTGTGTGCATGAGTGTGTGCATGTGTGTGTGCTTATAAGTGTGTATGTGTGCGTGTGTGTGTGTGTGTGTGTGTGTGCATGTGCTAATGCTTGAGTAATACAAAAACATGTAGTGTAGTGGTAGAAATAAATCAGGAGACTCATTACTTATCAACTGTCTAGGACAGGATTTTTCTTTTGTCTTTTTCTATGTGGAGCATATGCCGTGCTGTGTTGGTAATGATAGGCCACGAGTGAACAAAAGCAACAGTGTCTGCAACATAGGGCTACATAGAAACCATTGTGATGAGTTAGCAGTAATGGCCTAATTGTAATGCAGAGTCATGTGTTTTCTGGGGAGGCCAAATCTGAGTGAGACTCTCACTGAGAGTGATGTATTTGCAGCAGAGGCCCAGCGGCTGGAACGCATCTCTCTCCAGCACCTGCAGGAGCTGTTGCACCGCGTGGAGGAGTGCCTGGGCCTGTGGCGCATTCTGGTGGACCACCAGTTCCACGTCGTCACTTCGCTCATCACCGAGGTGCCTGCCCTCCCTGCTCCTCCATGTCTTTTCTGCCTGCTCCTCCATGTCTTCCTTGCCTGCTCCTCCATGTCTTCTTTGCCTGCTCCTCCATGTCTTCTCTGCCTGCTCCTCCATGTCTTCTTTGCCTGCTCCTCCATGTCTTCTCTGCCTGCTCCTCCATATCTTCTCTGCCTGCTCCTCCATGTCTTCTCTGCCTGCTCCTCCATGTCTTTTCTGCCTGCTCCTCCATGTCTTCTCTGCCTGCTCCTCCATGTCTTCTCTGCCTGCTCCTCCATGTCTTCTCTGCCTGCTCCTCCATGTCTTTTCTGCCTGCTCCTCCATGTCTTCTCTGCCTGCTCCTCCATGTCTTCTCTGCCTGCTCCTCCATGTCTTCTCTGCCTGCTCCTCCATGTCTTCTCTGCCTGCTCCTCCATGTCTTCTCTGCCTGCTCCTCCATGTCTTCTCTGCCTGCTCCTCCATGTCTTCTCTGCCTGCTCCTCCATGTCTTCTCTGCCTGCTCCTCCATGTCTTCCTTGCCTGCTCCTCCATGTCTTCCTTGCCTGCTCCTCCATGTCTTCCTTGCCTGCTCCTCCATGTCTTCCTTGCCTGCTCCTCCATGTCTTCTCTGCCTGCTCTCCATGTCTTCTCTGCCTCCTCCCCCATGTCTTCTCTGCCTGCTTATGCTTGTTTTCTCTCATGACCCTGTAGCTTGAATGAAAACCCGAGTCCGTCTTTCTTTAGCTTGTGCTTGTTTTCTCTCATGACTCTGTAGTTTTCTCTCATGACTGTAGCTTTCTCTCATGACTCTGTAGTATTCTCTCATGACTCTGTAGCTTGAATGAAAACCTGAGTCCTCCATTCTTTAGCGTATGCTTGTTTTCGCTTGTTTTCTCTCATGACTCTGTAGTTTTCTCTCACGACTCTGTAGTTTTCTCTCACGACTCTGTAGTTTTCTCTCATGACTCTAGTTTTCTCTCATGACCCTGTAGTTTTCTCTCATGACTCTGTAGTTTTCTCTCATGACTCTAGTTTTCTCTCATGACCCTGTAGTTTTCTCTCATGACCCTTTAGTTTTCTCTCATGACTCTGTAGTTTTCTCTCATGACCCTGTAGTTTTCTCTCATGACCCTGTCGCTTGAATGAAAACCTTAATCCCTCAGGTTTAGTTGTGTCCTCGAGTGTGTACATTGTGCCCCTAATGCCATCTTTCTGGACGTGTGTCGTGTGTCACTATTTGTCTCTGTGTGTCATGTTTGTTTTATCCTGTGTGATGCTCTTTTTTGTACTTTCGTCTTTCGACAACATTATCATAAGATTTTATGGATTGTCTCTGTTAATTTGGTGCAAGCAGCTAGAATATTTCTCAGCTTTTTAGTTGTGTGCTTTTAATTGAAAGAAGTCAAAATTATTGGCCAGGCTGGATGGATGGTAAATAGGCAAACCAATCAACTTTGTAAAAGGCTCTCACTGAGAGTCTAAGGAAAGATTGATTATGTAAGGATGGATCATTCTTGCTGTGTGCATGGCAACTGCTAACCATTACCACAGTTTGTGCATGCCCATACAAGTGGCTGGGGGTGGAGGTCATGAACTTTTCCCTCTGACTGGATTATGCAATCAGTCCTAATTATGATGTCATGGTAAGGGTTACGTAAGTTTGGGTTGGGACAGGTGCCAGCAGTGAACTGCAGAGTTCCTTGTAGTGCTGAGAATTATGTCTGACCCTTGTCCATTTCTCTTCTCTCAGGACCAGCAGAGGCAGCTCCACGCCATGAGTTTCAAGCAGCTCATGATCAGCGGCAAGGAGGTGTGTACTCCCCTTGGCTGTCTCAGTGTCTGGCAGGGCTTTCGTCGTGACTGCCAGCTGTTGTACTTCTCTCTGTAACCTCACTGTCAGCTCACCCCTTGTGACCGTCTGAGTGAGCAGTAAACTGGAAGTGGAAGAGGTCTTGACTGGCATGTTTTCTGTATGAGTGAGGATGTACTACTTCTGTCGTCTCACCTCGTAAAGCCCTAAACGTCCTCATAAACACATTTATCACTTGGGCTAGGGTTACCTGCTTCAGAATTCTCATAAGGTTTGCACTCTCAGATTGCTCTCTAGTGTCATACCTCACTCATGTATTTCTGTAGCAGCCATTGTGTGTGTGGATCTTTGATGTGGAGCTGTTGCACCATGTGATATTATGAAGTAACATAGTATGAGTGTCTGGATGATAATCAGTAAGTGGTTGATGCCTGTGTGAAAATTTTCTGCTAGAAAACTGATTCATCGTCTTATCCCCATGCAGATCTGCGGGGCCCTGATTTCTGGCCTCATCAACCGCTACCTGGATGACAACGCCACCATTGATGCAATCAGTGTCCGCCTTCGGGAGGTCTGCCCCTCTCTGTACAGTGCTGACGATGCCATCTGTTCCAAGGTAATCTGCTTCAGGCTGCTACATGCTGCTTCAGGCTGCATCTTGCTGCTTCAGGCTGCTACATGCTGCTTCAGGCTGCTACATGCTGCTTCAGGCTGCTACATGCTGCTTCAGGCTGCTACATGCTGCTTCAGGCTGCTACTTGCTGCTTCAGGCTGCTACATGCTGCTTCAGGCTGCTACTTGCTGCTTCAGGCTGCTACATGCTGCTTCAGGCTGCTACATGCTGCTTCAGGCTGCTAAGGAGGATTTTGAAGTTGACAGTTTTTGTCAGATGAAAACCCTTTTTAACTGAAGAAATTTAGCTTTATGGCTTTTCTTCCACAATAAAGAATTTGCAGAAATGTGTGATTTTTTTTTCCCTTTTGTGAGAACTTTTAAGACTTACCTTCTCTCTCTCACTCTCCTCCTCCCCATATTTTTGTACTCCTAATCTGTGTAGAGATTTTACCAAAATATTCAACACCATAATGAGGCCATGCATTTCCCAGAATGAGTGACTGATCTCGGCCTTCCAATGAGTTGCCTACACATTTCTAGTTTCCCCTGAGTGCAGAGTTTGCCTGTGCTGGTCCATGGCTTGATCCTCGGTGTGCCTCACGTGTCCTTGCCATATGTGCAGGCCAACGAGTTGCCTGGTGCACATCTGCTGGTCTCCTGGTCATCGGCATCGTCAGTGCTGGTGTGTGACTTGACTGCAACCTTATTCCTATTGCCCATTGACTGAGTGTGCTTGCTTTTCTGTCTGGGCAGGCCAACGAGTTGCTGCAGGCAGCCAGGGTCAACGCCAACCAGATGGAGAGGAGGCAGCAACTCCTGGAGGCTCTCAAGGTTTGTGTTCTCTCATCTCTGTAGAGGACTGGGTTGTCTCCCCATGCAGAGAGAGCCCATCCTTTACTGGATATGTAGTGAGAATGAGATGTCTGTCAGTAGACTGGGTTGTCTCCCCATGCAGAGAGAGCCCATCCTTCACTGGATATGTAGTGAGAATGAGATGTCTGTCAGTAGACTGGGTTGTCTCCCCATGCAGAGAGAGCCCATCCTTCACTGGATATGTAGTGAGAATGAGATGTCTGTCAGGAAATAAATATCTTTGTGTGTGTGCAGCTAAATTGCTTCCTTGATAACTACAATAACGCAACGTCATATAATTCCTCAAGTAGTGTGGCAGATATTGTTCAGGACTCTCATCTGGGCATCCAGGGTTGCACCCAGGGAACCGTCTTTGGTTGCAACTACCAATGCTTGCCACAGACAAGCTACTGCTTCTATGGCAACCACGGGTGAAAATCTCTACATCAAATTTCAAATGCATGAACTTGTGTGTTCGACCCAAGGAGTACTATATCAGAAGGAGATGCACCACAGATTTCCAGCCTGAGCTAGCAAAGGCCATCATACTGATAACAGTATACTATCATGGTTAACATAAACAAGCAGTTTTCTGATTTTGTACTTATAGGGAGACATTTTGCTAATAAAGAAAGTCATTTTGGTGCTTTTTCCCCCTCCCATTAGAAAAAAAACCCACTGCCAGATGTGCATTAAAACCTCTATTAACACTTGACTGAAGTGAATGATCACTTTCTTGCATGTTTATCAGTTAAAAGGGTTGAATGACCAACATACATTCAACAAAATATTATTCTCATTAACATAAATAAGATTAAATGAGTAAAATGGATCTAAAACTAACATTTAAGTTTGTTTTTTAAAGTTCAAATTTAAAATTAGATTTAAATGCCACACCTGCAGCACTGTCAAACGGAGACGCCCAGTAAAAAAATGGAAAGCAGTCAAACATGGCCTAGAAATCTAGATGTGATTCTGTTTATCCAACAAATCCTAATAAAAATGCAGCACCGAGCAAATTGCATTGCATAAAAATTTTATTATTTTTAAACAACAACAGAGAGAGGGAATGAGAGAGCGAGAGAGGACAAGAGACTGAAGAATGAGAGTCGAACACACAGCCAGCCAGACAGAAAGAGGGAGAGAGAGACAGAAAGTGTGTATACTATGTGTGTATCTGTGAGAGAAAGAATGTGTGTGACTGTGAGATAGTGTGTGTGAGAGGGGGCAGTAGACAGAAATGCAATACATAAACAAGGAGAGAGACAGAATAAAGTCTCTAGTCATTCACAACTTAAATAGCAGTTGTTAGTAGGGGTGCAGGGTTGTGGGAGGGTCAAGGAAGGTCTATTTCAAGTGAGCATAAAATTAACAAGCACTTTTACATCCAAGGACCAAAATCACAATCACACTGAAAAATACACTAACACACATGGACCTTTCCGCAATGACACACACTTTAAAAGCATCGGGTTGGAATTTTCCTAGGAGATAAAAAATAATCCTGGTATCTGATCTTATGTGTCGTATCCGCCTGTTTCTCAATTTGTCATCTACCAGCGAATGATTGATCAAGTCACCCATAGGGTATGAAAGGGTGGGGGTGGGTGGGTGAGAGAGAGAGAGAGAGAGAGAGAATGTGTGGTAGTGTGTTGTGTGGTAGTGAAGTGTGAAAAGTGATATATACAGTGGTTTGAGATCGAGAATTGAGTGACATCGCCATATAGAGCTATTACTTTTACTTGCATTGTTTTATGGGCGAATTCAATAGTCACAACTAAATCTATGGTTAAAACAAAATTCTGATTTCGATACGAATCAGTTGGATGGAGTGTCTGGAAATTAGACTGTGAACCTTCCATTGGGAAAAAAATTATTGTGTTAAGCTCCTTTAGGTCTAACACCATCACTATTTGACGCAACCAACTTAACACCATCTCTCTCTCTCTCTCTCTCTCTCTCTCTCTCTCTCTCTCTCTCTCTCTCTCTCTCTCTCCTCTCTCTCTCCCTCTCCTCTCTCCCAATCCTCTCCCTCTCCCTTCGGTCGGTCCTCTCTCTCTCTCTCTCTCTCTCTCTCTCTCTCTCTCTCTCTCTCTCTCTCCTCTCTCCCAATCCTCTCCCTTCGGTCGTTCGTCTCTCTCTCTCTCTCTCTCTCTCTCCCTCTCTCTCTCTCTCTCTCTCTCTCTCTCTCCCCCCCCCCCCCCTCTCTCTCTCTCTCTCTCTCTCTCTCCTCTCCTCTCTCCCAATCCTCTCCCTCTCCCTTCGGTCGTTCGTCTCTCTCTCTCTCTCTCTCTCTCTCTCTCTCTCTCTCTCTCTCTCTCTCTGCCCTCTCCTCTCCTCTCCTCTCTCCCAATCCTCTCCCTTTCCCTTCGGTCGTTCGTCTCTCTCTCTCTCTCTCTCTCTCTCTCCTCTCTCTCTCCTATCTCTCTACTCTCTCTTTCCTTTCTTTCTCTCTCTCCTCTCCTCTCTCTCCTCTCTCTCTCGTCTCTCTCTCTCTCTCTCTCTCTCTCTCTCTCTCTCTCTCTCTCTCTCTCTCTCACACACACACACACACACAAAATATTTACGTGGAGGCAGTACATTAATCCAAGTCTGTCTCTCGGCGGCATCACGGCACTTGTTGTAGTTCCCGTTACACCCTACTTATTCACCATTTTCTATCCATACAACATACATAAGATCTGTAGCAAACATCCCAGAATCAAAACATCGAAAAAAACACTGTTTAAGTATCCATAAGTCCACAGAAAGCAATATCTAAACAAGTCAATTCAAACTGCAGCCGTCAACAATAATGCTTACTTCCGGTTCCTGATACATGCGCTACATAACAGAGTGCACGTTTTAAACGAACAAAATCATCAAATCAACAAAACAGGTGACACATTATAATAAAACGTGTTTCAAAATCATGTTTTAATGGTCTTTAAACTTCATATCAATATCGAAAATACTGATTTCAACTAAGCAAAGATTCATCCGCGGGTCAGTCGGCGCGACACAAGTAGTACCAGCGATAAGACTGGCCTTTGCTAGCACAAGCTGGAAATCTGTGGTGCATCTCCTATGATAGAGTACTCCTTGGTTCGACCATAAAGATGATGATGATGATGATTCATGAGGCCATTACCGGTTGAAGCCATGTGAAACTGTTGTTGTTCCCTGCAGTTGTTCAAGGAAGTGAGTCAGCCGCTGCGCCTGTCAGAGGTGTGCGCCCAGTTTGCAGCCGTGAACTTCTACGAGGGAGTGGTGGACCTGTGTCTTGCCGAGGCTCAGAAGGCCGACCCCCATGGCCTGGCCCTCCACTTCTACAGGAGTGGGGAGCCCCCCGAGGATGCCCAGGGTTTGCAGGCCTTCATCACCAGGCAAGCTCTTTCTCTAGGAAGCAGTCAGATGATCCAGTCTAGTCTCATTTGAATGAGAGTGATGGCAGTGTGTAATGATTTTGTCATGGAAGGGGATTACTTGCTCTGAGAAAATGATGTATCAGTCAGATGATCCATCCCAGTCCGTAAGGGTTAACATATTTGAATGAAAGCAATGAAAATTACCATGATTTTGTTGTGGAGGGGGCTCTGAGTGTACTGTGAAGCCCCTGTATGCACCAGTGTGTGGGTCCTTAGATCAGAAACCTTTGAAATGCCTCATGTTATATCACTTTGCATGATGGTGATGAGGAATTTTGCACCTGTCAGTCTTTATGGACCATGTAAGGCCATTTCCCACAGAATGGATAGAACCAGATCTAGAGCAAAGCAAGTCACACTTTCCCTGCTTGTTCACCTCGTATGAGTTGCTTAGGGAGACGCGGTGGGTCTATTCTTGCTCTCTGTTCACAGGGGGTACTTTGCGTGAGTGAATTTGGTTAACATGTAAAAAATGTCAAGTCAGCAGTTTTAACCACAAAATGTGACCCCGCACCACCAAACCAGTCTTAAGGTGGATTTTATCATTTTTGAGATGTTTATATTTGTGAATTTTACAGAGTTTCCTGATTAATTTGACACCAAAACGAACCTGGTAGCTAAAACATTGTGGAAGTTATAGCGATTTGAAGTTGAAAACTCAGTTGCGACTTGTTTTGAGAAAACGGACCTCAAAGTTTTGCATGCAATCCTCACACATTCTCCTTAGCAACAGGGTCTTAGAATTATCCAATCATCTTGGTGTTTTGCACAGCAGAAGAGAAGGGGATTTCACACCTTTCTGGAAAAATGGTTCACATAGTAGAGAGCATGCCAGTGCAAGTTACCCTGCCACCCCCCCCCCCCCCCACCCCCCAAAAAAAAATCAAAATAATTCTTTTTTATTTTTATTTTCTTAAATTACATGCTGACACACTGAGATATGATTGGACATGTTTGCCACTTTACCACCAGCTTGTGACATGATCTTTCCACAGTCTCTACCTCTCACCACCAACCACCGAAAAAGCAAAAACCGAAAATTGTGTTAGCCACTGGTGTTTTGTTTGCTGCCATTCTTTTCAAGAGCATTGCAATTGACAATGTATAATTACAACTAACCAGTATACATTTGGGCACAAAACTTATGAATCTAGCATGATACAGACATAATGGTCTTACAAACATGTATCATTATTTAGACGGCACTCGGAAGCAAGAAAAAGTTTCCAGGTATGAAAACCAATGTGAAATCGCAAAATAACCAAAGTTCTAACCGTGTGTCTCCTGCTGCTGCAGTCGGAACCTTGATTTGCTTGCAACCATTACCATTCGCCTTGCATGATCGAACTTGTGCACGGGCCAACAATCCCTCTTCTGCTGCATTATCAACATCCATAGTGGCAAAACATTCCCCACCTTCGACCATTTCTTCGACATTTACCAACGGTGCATCGATCTCCCCCATCACTGTCAGTCTCCTCAATACGACAATAGTAGTCTCCGCCGCGTCAGATTCAGACTCAGAATCCGAAAGGAAATCGCTATCCGAACTGTCATCCTCGTGGGAACTGGACACAAAATACTCTGTGATCAGATCACTGAGTTCCCTTTGGTCAGCAGACGGCAGATTTCCTGCAGTACAAGAATTTAACAAAGTCGCAAGTCGCTTGTTGTTCGCCATGCTTCGAAGAAAATCGACAGCGGAAAAGTTTCAGCCAGTAGAAGTGGTCACGTGGCTGCTTTCAACCAATGAGGTGACAAGTACAAGACCTTGGAAACAAGCGTAGCCGCGCATTCATAGCAAGATGCTTTCTGATTGGTTCCCACTCTAGGGTACTGTCCCTGATTGGTTAGAATCAAATGAATGTGTACGGCACATTTTAGCCTCGTGGCTTTCACTCACTGTGTCAAACAGAGAAAGGAAAGAAAGCGCGCGAAAGACCGCGTGATGACGATTAAGCCGATATATGATGTGTTGAGGTTCTGCAAGGGTTACGTGTTGTTTGGCAGGGTCAAAATTGGTCGATTTTGGCAAATAAAAATGCTCTAAATTATCACAATTATAACTTTAATTGTTTATTTAATGCACTTAAATACATTTTTAAGACATAAAACTTATACCATTTTATAGATTAATGTTTAGAGAATGCAATAAAATGAAAACCTCAATTTCGCCCAGGCAGACCCCCACCACCTTCAGAGCTGTGTAGCGCTGTTTCGATGATTGCGAGTTAAGACTGATTTCCAGAAATGAGTCACAAATGACATGGTTTTTAAAACAGCTTTAAGAGGAAATAATTTGTTATATCACATATAATTAAATTTTCAACTTTTGCATAAAGCTACAGCAACTATTACAGGATTTTACCTCTGACAACTTTGCTGGAAGTTAGCTTGCAAGGTGTTCCAGCAACTTGGATCCAGTCCACCATTCACAGCCGCATGCAACTCGGGCATCTATGTGTGCTGTGTCTGTGTGCAGGATGGACTGCTACAAGTGTGTGACAGAGACTCTCGGCTCGTTGTGGACGGCCGCCACGTCCCACCCCCAGGCCCCCAGCATCCCCAAGGTGCCCGGTCCCCCACAGGCTCCTGACACCTCCCGGCTGGACCCCGCCCATGCAGCCTCCTTTGTAAGTAACAGTGTAGAGCTGTCAGGTGTAAGTGTGGGTGTAAGTATGTTAGTGTGTGTGTGTGTATATGTGTGTGTGTATTTGTGTGTGTATATGTGTGAGTGCGTATGTGTGTGCATCCATACTGCATTGAAAAGAAAGAAGTAGAAGGGCCCAGAGGTCATGCCCAGTGAGACATTCCACCATTGAGAGTATCATTTTTCAACATCATCAAGAACTCATCCGACTGTGATGGCCCGTGATAAAACACCCAATGCAGGATAAAGTTCTTGGTCATTTTTTGAAACAAAGACATGTTAAAACAGAGATTTGTAAAATTGGGTACAACTACAGGACAAAGCACAACATTTTCACTTGAAAGTCTTCCAAAGGCACAACAACCTGTCCCTCCTGTATTGTATGTCTTTTCGCCTCTGACATAGGACAAAGACTTTTTATTATTTTTGTTTCTGTTTCCCACTGTACTTTGCCAAGACGTATAGTCAAGGAGCAGTCATTTCTGTGAGAATTGTGGAGGTTAGAGTGAGACCCAGGCTGCCAGATGCTGTGTTGACCTCTGAAGCATGACATCAGGGTCATGACCCAACAGGAGTACAGTGAGCAGCCCTGTGTACACTTGTTACCTCAGCCAAGGAGGTTATGTTTCTCAGTTGATTGGTGCGTGCCAGCATGCATGCGTGCACTATTTTGTGTGCAAAAGAACTCCAAAAGCTCACTACAGATTCAGATGAAATTTGCTGCAAGGTCAAGGTTTTACTCAACAAACAATCCTGTAAATATTGGAGGTTGTCTGTACTGTCGTTTTGGAATTCCAACTATAAAGAGAAATGTCATCATCTAGGCCATAGGCTGGCACGTGCTGCCAGCCATCATATGCGTTCTACACTGAGAGACAGCTAGCAGGTGCTAAAATGAACTAAAATTCATAGTGTCAGGCCTGGCTAGCAGAACATGCTGCCTGAATCATACAAGCCATGGAAGAGCTGCTGTGATACCTCCACAGCTGTGGCTGCCTTGCACTCTCTAGTTAGATAAGCAACATACCCAGTGTGCAGTTTTGCTGTGGAGCAATGGCTTCTCAACACTGGAAATGGCTTCCCTCTGAGATTCAGTGGCTGTGATGATTTTTTATCTCAGAAAGTCATGCACCTCCCAGAAATGTTTATATGTAGTGCATGACATTTATGAGGGATCTTTCATACCGATAGGAATCTAAGTATTGGCCTGTGCAGTGCAGCTAACATTTGTGTGCCTGCCTCTCTTACTTCAGGGTGATCTGATTATTGAGCTGGCCCTCAAGTCTGATGATGCCTTGTTCCACACGGCGCTGTACAACTACCTCCTTGCCAAGGACCGTGGACAGCTGCTGCTGGAGGTAAGTCTTGCTTTTTTACTAATGGGGACAGTGGGGCAGTGAGTTTGTGATTGTTCATTACCTTGAGTTCTGTACTCTGCAGTACCTTTGCGTTCAGTACTCTGCAGTACCTTTGTGTTCAGTACTCTGCAGTACCTTGCATTCAGTACTCTGCAGTACCTTTGCGTTCAGTACTCTGCAGTACCTTTGCGTTCAGTACTCTGCAGTACCTTTGCGTTCAGTACTCTGCAGTACCTTTGCGTTCAGTACTCTGCAGTACCTTTGCGTTCAGTACTCTGCAGTACCTTTGCGTTCAGTACTCTGCAGTACCTTTGCGTTCAGTACTCTGCAGTACCTTTGCGTTCAGTAATCTGCTGTACCTTGCATGAATACTTGAGACCATATGGCTGATTCCTATGAAGCGCCCAAATCTTTCCGTGCCTTCTCCACTGCAGATTGACTCTCCCTTCGTGGAGCCGTACCTGAAGCGAAAGTCGGAGGGACTGGGTGGCACGGTCAAGGTGCTGGACATGTTGTGGCAGTACTACGAAAAGTCCCAGAACTTCCAGGCAGCAGCCAGGATCCTCAGCCATCTGGCAGAGAGGCATGGGTAGGTGCAGACAAGTGGGGGTGGGATTGGGGGTTGAGATGAGGGATGTTTGTGAGAAATAATACATGTACTATGATGTAGATGGGGGCCATTCTATGGGGAAATAAAGGGGCTTTGAAATGGAGAGCTGTGTGGAGTGGGTGATGAGGGATGCGTTGGCCTGTACGACAGCTGCACCAGTGCAGCTTTTGCATCTGAATTCATTTGTGCTTGTGACCAGCAGGGCAGATGTCCACCCCTGGTTGCCATAAAAGCAGTACCCTGCATGTGGCAGGTATTGGTAGTTGCAACCATCATGCAGCTCAGAACAACCTCCAGGAGATACCTTTCAACTTGATAAAATTAAGCTGCAGCACATCTCAGATATGATCAGGGCCCAATTTAGACTGTGAAGACCACCGATGCCATGGATGTACTGTGCAGAGAAATGAACCCAACTGATCTCAGCATGCCCTGTTCAGTTTCAGTGCCTCTTTGTGTGAATGTGTACCTGTGAGTGTGAGAGAAGTTCTATCCGCCTTTGTCACCAGCAGTACAGTCCCTGTTGTCTTGGGCTCACTGTCCATGCTCATTTCACCTGGCACCGTGCCCATGGCTGGTCATTGCAGCATAGATGTGAACCTGTCCCAGAGGATCGAGTACCTGTCCAGGGCCATCATGTGTGCCAAGAGCTGCACCTCCACCATGACCTCCGGTGCCACGGGAGAATTCTTGCAGAAACTGGAGGAAAAGATGGAGGTGAGACTTGGTGTTCGGACTGGATGCTGGACTTAAGTGTTGTGGTGCACCTGGGTGCTTTTCTGCCATTGTCATAAGATGTTCGTATGTCTTTGGTGGGGAGTGCAATTGTTGTTTTAGAGGAGGAAGATCTTTACTTTTACAGAGTAAAAATGGTTTTTCAGTGAGCAACATACCCAGTGTGCAGTTTTGCTGTGGAGCAATGGCTTCTCAACACTGGAAATGGCTTCCCTCTGAGATTCAGTGGCTGTGATGATTTTTTATCTCAGAAAGTCATGCACCTCCCAGAAATGTTTATATGTAGTGCATGACATTTATGAGGGATCTGTCATACCGATAGGAATCTAAGTATTGGCCTGTGCAGTGCAGCTAAACATTTGTGTGCCTGCCTCTCTTACTTCAGGGTGATCTGATTATTGAGCTGGCCCTCAAGTCTGATGATGCCTTGTTCCACACGGCGCTGTACAACTACCTCCTGCCAAGGACCGTGGACAGCTGCTGCTGGAGGTAAGTCTTGCTTTTTTACTAATGGAGGACAGTGGGGCAGTGAGTTTGTGATTGTTCATTACCTTGAGTTCTGTACTCTGCAGTACCTTTGCGTTCAGTACTCTGCAGTACCTTTGTGTTCAGTACTCTGCAGTACCTTGCATTCAGTACTCTGCAGTACCTTTGCGTTCAGTACTCTGCAGTACCTTTGCGTTCAGTACTCTGCAGTACCTTTGCGTTCAGTACTCTGCAGTACCTTTGCGTTCAGTACTCTGCAGTACCTTTGCGTTCAGTACTCTGCAGTACCTTTGCGTTCAGTACTCTGCAGTACCTTTGCGTTCAGTACTCTGCAGTACCTTTGCGTTCAGTAATCTGCTGTACCTTGCATGAATACTTGAGACCATATGGCTGATTCCTATGAAGCGCCCAAATCTTTCCGTGCCTTCTCCACTGCAGATTGACTCTCCCTTCGTGGAGCCGTACCTGAAGCGAAAGTCGGAGGGACTGGGTGGCACGGTCAAGGTGCTGGACATGTTGTGGCAGTACTACGAAAAGTCCCAGAACTTCCAGGCAGCAGCCAGGATCCTCAGCCATCTGGCAGAGAGGCATGGGTAGGTGCAGACAAGTGGGGGTGGGATTGGGGTTTGAGATGAGGGATGTTTGTGAGAAATAATACATGTACTATGATGTAGATGGGGGCCATTCTATGGGGAAATAAAGGGGCTTTGAAATGGAGAGCTGTGTGGAGTGGGTGATGAGGGATGCGTTGGCCTGTACGACCGCTGCACCAGTGCAGCTTTTGCATCTGAATTCATTTGTGCTTGTGACCAGCAGGGCAGATGTCCACCCCTGGTTGCCATAAAAGCAGTACCCTGCATGTGGCAGGTATTGGTAGTTGCAACATCATGCAGCTCAGAACAACCTCCAGGAGATACCTTTCAACTTGATAAAATTAAGCTGCAGCACATCTCAGATATGATCAGGGCCCAATTTAGACTGTGAAGACCACCGATGCCATGGATGTACTGTTGCAGAGAAATGAACCCAACTGATCTCAGCATGCCCTGTTCAGTTTCAGTGCCTCTTTGTGTGAATGTGTACCTGTGAGTGTGAGAGAAGTTCTATCCGCCTTTGTCACCAGCAGTACAGTCCCTGTTGTCTTGGGCTCACTGTCCATGCTCATTTCACCTGGCACCGTGCCCATGGCTGGTCATTGCAGCATAGATGTGAACCTGTCCCAGAGGATCGAGTACCTGTCCAGGGCCATCATGTGTGCCAAGAGCTGCACCTCCACCATGACCTCCGGTGCCACGGGAGAATTCTTGCAGAAACTGGAGGAAAAGATGGAGGTGAGACTTGGTGTTCGGACTGGATGCTGGACTTAAGTGTTGTGGTGCACCTGGGTGCTTTTCTGCCATTGTCATAAGATGTTCGTATGTCTTTGGTGGGGAGTGCAATTGTTGTTTTAGAGGAGGAAGATCTTTACTTTTACAGAGTAAAAATGGTTTTTCAGTGACATATATACATATGAAATAGTTCAAGTTTAAAGATACAGTAGTTGTCTCTTAAAGATGCTGCTGCTGATGATAATGAATACAAGGACAATAACAGTGAACAGCTATCATTTTGATGTCATAAAGAATAAAACCCATGTGTAGGTATTAGAAAGAGTTTCCTTTCAGCAGCCTTGGTGGCTGTCCTAAGTAGACTTCAGTGTTGCTCACTGGCGTCAGCATGCAGGGCAGGAGGCAGTTGAACCTGTTGGAGGGCATAGTGCTTCCTGAACCTGTCCGACTCATCCAGGTAAGGAAGCATGACTTGCTTCAAGACTTGGAAGGCTACAGAGAAATGTGGCAACTCGACTTGTCCACAGCAGTCTGCTATCATGCAACACCTGTGTCCTGCAGTGGAAGGCTACATACAGAGAAATGTGGCAACTCGACTTGTTGGCTTGTCCACAGCAGTCTGCTATCATGCAACACCTGTGTCCTGCAGTGGAAGGCTACAGAGAAATGTGGCAACCCGACTTGTTGGCTTGTCCACAGCAGTCTGCTATCATGCAACACCTGTGTCCTGCAGTGGAAGGCTACATACAGAGAAATGTGGCAACCCGACTTGTTGACTTGTCCACAGCAGTCTGCTATTATGCAACACCTGTGTCCTGCAGTGGAAGGTTACATACAGAGAAATGTGGCAACCCGACTTGTTGGCTTGTCCACAGCAGTCTGCTATTATGCAACACCTGTGTCCTGCAGTGGAAGGCTACCTACAGAGAAATGTGGCAACCCGACTTGTTGGCTTGTCCACAGCAGTCTGCTATTATGCAACACCTGTGTCCTGCAGTGGAAGGCTCACGCCCGGAATTGCCCTGGTTGGACGCCTGGTGCTTGCTCCCCAAAGTGGTGAAGCTCAGTGTACTGTGACGTTGCAGAAAGGAGAGGTGGCGGCCTTAAGTCTAGGGTTGAAACTGCTGTGTGGGAGGAATGTTGACCCAGAAGGCGTAACTCCTTGGCTGCAGGTGGCTCGGCTGCAGCTGCAGGTAGCAAAGGCGCTTACCAGGTCCCGCATCGCCCATTTAGATGCTCAGGAAGCTCTGGACCGCCTCAATGCTGACCTCATGGACATCTCCATGGTAACCAACCTTTTTGCTCTCTCTCATTCTCTCTTCTCTCTCTTCTCTCTCTCTCTCTCTCTCTCTCTCTCTCTCTCTCTCTCTCTCTCTCTCTCTCTCTCTCTCTCTCTCTCTCTCTCTCTCTCTCTCTCTCTTCTCTCTCTCTTCTCTCTCTTCTCTCTCTCTCTCTCTCTCTCTCTCTCTCTCTCTCTCTCTCTCTCTCTCTCTCTCTCTCTCTCTCTCTCTCTCTCTCTCATCTCACTGTGGTTGCAAGTAGGAACTCCCCAGGAGCAGTGCAGTGCTCAGTATTTTAAAACTTTTATATGTAATATGATTTTGTGTGTGTGCATAGTTAAGAGTTATGGTATGAAAGTTTGACTTACGTTTAGTAAATTGCTTTTTTCACTTAAGAGTTATGGTATGAAAGTTTGACTTACA
>JAWQFJ010002201.1:35000-47500 GCA_034096865.1 Theodoxus fluviatilis | reverse complement strand
CTGCATGCACTGATGTCCCTCGTGGTGGACAACCCAAGCCTGCTGCCCGCCTCCGACAGGTGAGGCTCCCTGTCTTAGACTCAGCAAGGTGGAAGGCAGGCACTACAGGTAGAGTGTAGGCAGAGTCAGGTCTGATGGAGACAGGTGAGGCTCCCTGTCTTAGACACAGCAAGGTGGAGGGCAGGCACTACAGGTAGAGTGTAGGCAGAGTCAGGCCTGATGGAGACAGGTGAGACTCCCTGTCTTAGACACAGCAAGGTGGAGGGCAGGCACTACAGGTAGAGTGTAGGCAGAGTCAGGTCTGATGGAGACAGGTGAGACTCCCTGTCTTAGACACAGCAAGGTGGAGGGCAGGCACTACAGGTAGAGTGTAGGCAGAGTCAGGTCTGATGGAGACAGGTGAGGCTCCCTGTCTTAGACACAGCAAGGTGGAGGGCAGGCACTACAGGTAGAGTGTAGGCAGAGTCAGGTCTGATGGAGACAGGTGAGGCTCCCTGTCTTAAGCACAGCAAGGTGGAAGGCAGGCACTACAGGTAGAGTGTAGGCAGAGTCAGGTCTGATGGAGACAGGTGAGACTCCCTGTCTTAGACACAGCAAGGTAGAGGGCAGGCACTACAGGTAGAGCAAAGGCAGAGTCAGGTCTGATGGAGACAGGTGAGACTCCCTGTCTTAGACACAGCAAGGTAGAGGGCAGGTACTACAGGTAGAGTGTAGGCAGAGTCAGGTCTGATGGAGACAGGTGAGAGAGGGGAGCAGGGTGCTGCCTTGATGTCAATGGGCTTTTCTTCTTTGCTACCCCTTTTGGTTTATGGGTAAGAATCGCCCCACCATGTTTTCCCATGCAATTTGTAAAAGGCAAATAACTTGTGGAAATTAGAACTTGACTGCTTTTCATCTAACCAGCTGTAGTGACTTCCATGGTGGTATGATTTACTATGCTGCCTACAAAGGCTGATAGGCCATACAACTCCTTTTCATCATCATCATCATCATCATCATCATCATCATCATCATCATCATCATCATTCTTTGCTTTGTTTGAGCTTGGAATGATAATTGAGGAAGTGATGTCTGAATTTGCTTTCTGAATCATGTTACATTCTTATTCGCAGGCAGTAGATACTCCTGTTGTGTGAATGTATGTGTGTGTGTGTGTGTGTGTGTATGTGTGTGTGTATGTATTTTTTCTTTCTAATCTCAGCTGATGTACTGTTTGAATATGCTGTGAGGCAGGCATCTATTGCTGAAGGCAAGGAATTGCAAGTTTGCCCACAGGAGACTCGTAAAAATGGTCTGCCATGCATGTCTGAAAATTGGCTTTTCTTTCGAAACCACCATCATTAACCCTTACTTTGGCGTCATAATTAGGACTGATTGCATAACTCACTCTGAGGGGAAAAGTTCATGACCTCCAGCCCCAGCCACTTGTATGGGCATGCAGAGACCCTTCCTCCATAGAATGAAAGCAATCAATCTGCTTCAAAACCTAACAATAGAGAGAAAATTTGACAACCTTTACCCCCCATTATCGGCGACCTACGCTGTGACTAGCAGGCCTGGTCCAGACCTGACCACACAGTTGTGCTGCGACTACTGCAGTAAAGGTTAACCACCCTCATTACTGTCATCTTATCATCATCTTTATAATATCCATAGATGTATTTATTTCCATCATTATTAGCAGCATTTTTATCAGCTATTATGATTACTAGTGTTGCTGTAATGACCACCATCACCTACCCAAAAGTTTGTTGACATTGCTGCCATTGTGGTATTATGTTTTGCAGACGACGGTTTGCCACGCAGTCTCTAGATACAGTCTCCAGCTACTTGGTGGAACTTCAAGCCATGAGCTCCACAGATCAGCAGGTGTCGGCACTCATGAGGAAATTCCGCAGTCTGCAGGCTCGACTTGAGCGCTTCTAGCCAGTAGTTGCAGCCCCGGAACAGACCTGGCACTGGTTTTCTTGAGGGAACTTGGAGACTGGTCAGTAGGACCACTCCTATGGAAGATGTATTATCTGTGGAAGGAAGCTCCTATCTTGGCCGATTGAAAGTCTTTGTCAGACCTCGAGTGTGTGTTTGCATTAGTGTACGGTTCAAGGAATTCTGGATGGATTGAAATGCTTTAAAAAGTAGCATTTGATCAGGTGTGTTGTGGAAGGAGAACGTTTTTGCTAATGATCTACAGCATTGCTCACACCTGAAGTTCTGCAGTCCGTGGGATTTTCACATGTGACGTCTATCTGGTGCTGCTTGTGTGAGAGCTGACATGGCAGGGACAAAGACGGAGAGGTCAAACAGATGATCTGAAGCCAAAGTGGTTTCCACCATACTGATTTGATCTGGACACGAGAAGTGCTTGTCTGACTCTAGACGAAGCAATGACATATTTTTAAAGAGACATCAGTCGAAGATTTCAGATGAGTTATGTTGGAACTTGAGCTCAGGTACTTAGAACATGACAGGTGTTGTGTTGTTTGCCACCTGCCTCCCCGTCATGCCTGATGTCATGTGTATTGACAGACATGTATTTCACGCTGCAAACATTCAGCGTATTCAAAACAGACACTTCACTTCACTACTGCGTAGCTTTGTGGTATGTCTGTGAAAAGAATGACAATGACAAGACAGAGGACTGTGAGATACATCGGAGATTACAGAAGAATCATTGGCCTCTTGTAAGTGCCAATGACAAAAGGTGGAGTTGTAGCCCCATTCTGCAGGGATTTCCTTGCTTTTAAGAAAATCACTGCCAACTTCTTCGAAATCTTAAAATGATGCATTTGCTTTGCCAGATTCCTGTGTACAGTAAGGATTAGACTCGAGAGATAAAGGTTGGTATGGACAATGAATGGCATGTAATGTGTCTGTTGACAGTTTTAGTTATGTTTAGTCCTGGTGTGCATATAACACCTGCTTGACATCTGTGAGATTGGTGCACCAAGTACATTTGGAAAAAGTGTTGCATTGATGGTGATGAGAATGTGTGTAGAGGTATGCTTTGGGGGAAAACTGCAGGATAGAGATGCTGCAAGTTTCTTTTGGTTTATAATGGGGGTAGAGGGGATGCTAATGCAGTTTATAAGCACCCATGTAAATAACTGTTTTATAAATGCTTCTTGATAAATTTGCTCTTGTATATGCAGTAGAAGTGTGCACATAAATTATCATTTTTACAAAATCATGTCACTTATGGAATTTGTGTGTGCATTTTTGTTCACAAATGTTTTTTGTTAAAGAAATGAGACAGTTTAAAAGTTGGTTTTTATCTAACTTGATTACATTTTTTAGGCAAGACCTGATTGATTTCGAAATTAGCAAGTTCTAGCCAGGTAACTGACTTTTTGTGTGCATAAGTAATCTGCTGAGTGTCAACCTGTGTTTAATTGATGCCCTTTGAGAATTTTCTTGCCTGAGCACAGTGTCAGTGAAAAGTGAATCCAATTCAGCTGTGACTTTAGTCAACATCACCTTTTGTTGCTTTTACAACTTAAAGGATGGTACGAGCGCAGTATGTATGGTTGTGTTTGTACTGGTTTCGCCCAAACTAAATAAAGTGACCAAATACTTCTTGGAATGGTTTTATAAAATGATTGTACCAAATATTTTGCAGAAATTTCAAGACTAAAGAATGCTTTTTCAAGTTTGTTATTTTCTAGTGATGAGGTTGTTTGTACCCATGTTAATAAAACAGTATGAAGACCCTAGAAACTTGGACATAAAAAGATCTAAGTTGAGTTTTTGAGGTAGTGGGTTGTTTTTTTTTTTTTTTTTTCCTCTTCATTTCACACAGGTGTATGTGCACTCTAACAGAACCAAAAACCCAATGCATCACGCATCAAACCATTCATGTATCACCCCACACCATTACCAATAAATAAAAAAAATTATTATCATGAATATTCACTTATACTGTTCAGGCACCGGTGAGTGAGAGACATGGAGTGCTCTCCCCTGCTTTCCTGTTGCCTCTACGCCCATCCCCAGCAGTGTGAATCGGGGGAGTTTTGCCTAGCTTGCCTAGTTAGCAAATAAAAGGCCGGTGTCAACTTGATGAAAGGAGATGTAAAGGCAGTCAAATGTTTGACACATGTTGACACCTGCCTGTTTCTTGCAAGATCTTGCTTGGTTCCTAGCGTAAACAACGCACCCCTGCTTTTTTGGCTGAGCAGTGCTAAGCTATTCTGCCGACGTTTGAGTCGCACTACTGCAGTTTCATCAGTGGGATGAACGATGACTGTGATGATTTGTTTTGAGGAGTCATCCTCTCATCGCAGGTACACCAATGGCCATCACATGTATGCGACCACGGCTGAGAGAGATACGCACACGGGTACATTTAACTCGTAAACATACAGTGATCATTCTGATCTGGGTGAAAAAAGGAGACTTGATGCTACACCTATTTGCCAGGAACATTGAACCTTTTGTACCATATTGTAGGCGCATAGGTTTGTTTGTCAGGAGCAGACCGCCAGAGATCTGAGCCGATAGACAGCATTGCTTAGCCTACCTAGTCGGCAAATAATAATCCGGTGTCAAACATTTTACTGCCTTTACATCTGCTTTCATCATGTTGACAAAGGCCTATTCCTCGCGAGATCTGGCAAGGTTTCTAGTGGAAGCAACGCGCCCCAGATGACGAAGCCGGTGGACAAGATTTGGAACCAGACTCTCGATTGTGGTCTCGGTCGGCGAAGCTCGATAAATCGTCTGAGCCACAGGTACAATAGAGAGGGAAGATTGCATTTCAAGGTATGCGACTAAATTCTTGGCAATGGCCTGCCAAACTCACTAGGAATTTCGTACGTGCATACCTGGATGAAAGTAGTGGGGGAAGGGGTTGAGTTCAGTGTCTTGTGTAAATGTATGACATTTCGCTATGGGAAATCTTTGGGTACGTCTTGCTACTAACTCGCTCGGAAATCGTTTGTGGAACGATGATTCTGATATGGCCGTATGACTCATCCGGAAGTATTTTTCCTTTCTCTGCCATTTAGAGGAGGACTCAAATAGTCTTTGGGTCCTTATGAGTACGAAAAGCTTACCTAGTTTCCCTGAGGCGTGTTGAAAGTTTAATGCAGAGCCACGATTAAGAAAGTTCGAGCAGAGGATAAGAGCGTGTCAAGTACCAACGCTCCACGTCTGTGAATCCGAAGGAGCCTTCCCAGGGGCAACACGCGGGCAGAATTCGATTTTCCCCCGCCGACGTCCCGCCGGCGTGAAAGACCGTGGTCCTATCCAATCCAAACACCCCCACCGTGCTGGGCGGTGCGTTGAAAGGGGAGGTAATCATGCAAAAGCTTCCGTTATGGCGAGCAACGCTTTTGGCCTGCATCGGAGACTGACCGCCGCATAGCCCTGTGCTTTAGGCCCTTGTTTTCTCAGCCTGCCCTCCATGAATGCTGCCTGGAATCACTCGTGTTGTCACAAGGCCGTGACGCCAGTTCTGGGTTAACTCGGCGCACTTGACCGAGTAGACGCATTTTGGGGCTCTGTGGCGAATGCATTTTCGACGCTTGTTTTTGGAAGCAGTGGCGAATGCATTTTCGACGCTTGTTTTTGGAAGCAGTGACAAAACGCCCTCTCCTAGGCAGACTGTATTGGGAAAATCTACAATACATAAAGCATGCTCATATTCTGTTGCGTTTTTACCATACATTTCCCTGTGCCATGTAACAACACTATTCGAACAGCCAGGGCCTGGGTGGGTATGTCGATCTGTCTCGTTTGCCCCTGCCTCTTTCTCTACCTTCGTGTCTACTTCTCTGTAGCTGCCTGCCTGTCTGTCTGTGTGTCTGTCTCTCTCTCTCTCTCTCTCGCGCTCTCTCTCTCTCTCTCTCTCTCTCTCTCTCTCTCTCTCTCTCTCTCTCTCTCTCTCTCTCTCTCTCTCTCCACCTTCAGACAGGTGCATATGCAGCCAGGCGGACATAACACCGAGCTAATTCACTCAGGACTTTAATACACGGAGTTCTATTAGACGACAAAAGAGGACACAAGGTTAGGAGCTGTAGTCAAAGCCGACGCCGATTACCTCTGTTCTGCACACTACCGCTCCAAACAAGCCAAGTGCTTTCTCATCCTGTGAGTAAATACTCCTTCCACGTTACACCGCTTGGGTCAGTGACCTTTGGCCCAACTTGAATGGGCCTGTGAGCCTTGTTTGTTTTGGCGTTCCGCTAGGCTGCCCATGCCAGGAGGCAAATTGAAATCCGCTTTCCGTTTTTCACAAAAGTTCCACTGGGAAAATGTTTAATCAATGGGGATGTTTCAGTGAATGCTCAACGAGGTCAAGCAGCACGAACTTTAACCTTTGTTAATTGTAGGAAGACTCAAGTTAGGTGTTGCAGAGAAGGCTGACTTGAGTTCGTTTCCATGACGAGAATCGCTGTTCACGATAAGGACATAAATGATAAAAGGCAAAAGTGTCGTTTTATATAGCGACTTATTACCAGCAGTTGAGGCTTAACTCGCTTTACACATAACCCCCTGAACACTTGGCAGCTTGGTCAATCTTTTTCTGGCACCTGACGACAGTCACAGTGACACATATAGGACACACTCGGACAGGTCCCGGCACCATCTCTACTGTATTCCAACCCGATGTTGGCTCGCAGCCCCGTCAAGGGTTAATCGCACTGTAGTGTGCCATCACTGTCCTCACATATACCCGGTTTTATCCCGGGGGGGGGGGGGGGGGGGGAGGAAATGCGCATGGAGCACCTTGCTTAAGGATGCAACCCTGTAAGCGGTGCAGCATCGAAGGTACATCGTATGTATGTATGTATGTAAGTCATTTATAGAGCGCCTGAATTCAGCACTTCTGCTGCTCTTCGGCTCTTTACACAACAGCATATTGTCGTTTCAGTCTTGGAAGAGGAAGGTCTTTAGGCCTCTTTTGAAGCTGGACAGAGATGGGGCAGCTCTGAGTGGTTATGGGAGAGTGTTCCACAGCCTCGGGGCGGTAGCAACAAAAGTTCTGTCTCCCCATTTTATGGACTTCACTTGGGCACATCTGAGGAGAACACTATGGGCCGATCTGAGATCGCGGGCTGGTTTATTCAGATTGAGCAGGCCACATAGGTACAATGGCATATTTTCCTCTTTGCGACATTTGTAGACGAGCGTGCAGATCTTGAAGATAACTCGCTTGTGGACAGGAAGCCAGTGCAGATCTTTGAGTACTGGGCCGATGTGTTCCGTATTCTTCACTCTTTTCACCATTCTGGCGGCACAGTTCTGTATGCGTTGATGCTTGCAAATTGTCTTTTTGGGGAGGCCCTGTAGTACAGAATTGCAATAATGCAATCTGCCAATTATCAGTGCACGAACCACTTCCTTTGTGGCTTCCTCTGATAAAAACTTTCGAATTTGGCCGGAAGCACTAGGGGCGAGCGCTCCAACCATTGGACCAGAGCCTGGACTGAGTCGTTTGTCATCCCGGCCAACATCCATTCTGATACAGATGTTGCTGAAGAAGTCGATGAGGATGAAGGATATCCTGCTGGAGCAAGGGGACCAATGCCTCCCCCGACCCATCCAAGACCGTGTCCTCATTTGTTGACGTCCGGTCTAAGGGGCTTGCGCCGTGAGGGAAGCCATCCGCACCACTCTCATGGAAGCTTGTGTCCAGAGGCTTCGACCGCGGACCCCCCTGTGGGTTCGGGGTAAGAATTGACCCACCGCGTCTCCCTACGCGATTCGTAAGAGGCGAATAAATAGGGATACCGTGACTTCATTTGCGTTAACTCGATTCTAGTGATTTTTCGTGCTTGGTGGCCTTACATAGCCTACAAAGGCTGATAGGCCGTAAAACTCCATCCATCCATCCATCCATCCATCCATCCATCTTCGACCGCGGCTTTTGGATGCATCCACTGAAACATCTCATAGATGATGAGCGGAAAAATAGTGGAATTTCAAACGATTGTAGCTGGGGAGGGAGGGAAGGAGGGGGGGGGGGGGGGGGGGGGAGAGGTGGGAGAGGTGAGAGAGAGAGAGAGAGAGAGAGAGAGAGAGAGAGAGAGAGAGAGAAAGAGAGAGACAGAGAGAGAGACAGAGAGTTGGATGTTGGGGGTGGGAAGGTAAGGAGGGATAGTGGGGAGACACACACAAACACATACACACATACGGATACGATGGCGGGCAGGCAGGCAGCCATTATGGCGGAAAGACAGAAAGGTAAACGGACACAAGACCAACCAGACGAAGAAACATACAAGGCAGACGCGCCAGAGAGACAAGACAGATACTGAAACCAAAAGGCAGAATTAAACGAATACAGAATTGAATCAACTCCAACACAGGCAGAGAGAAAGAGCGATTGCAACGAGATGATGATGATGGAGGCAGAGGCAAAATACATTTGGGAAAGCCAGAAGCACACGTACTGGACATGCGGGCAGGTAGACAGAAATCTGAGGCGCTGCCAGCCGTCAGCTGATGTGCCGATATCGAGTGGCGCCATTTGAGAGTGTTGTTCGGATTCCCGCCATAAATCTGCAACAGTCACACCGCATCTCCTCTTCGCATTCTACAGCTCCCCCCTTCTGAGGACACCGTCACTACAGCCAGCAAGTGCATTGCCCACCAAAATGAAACCTACCAAACGTCAATGAATGAATGAATGAATGAATGGGGTTTTACCACAGATCCTATATACCAGTCTCTGTGGGCTATGTAATGCCGTTGACCACAACGATCACTAGAGCTGGTTAGAGTCAAAACAGATCGTGTCAATTTCCCTAGCCATTCGTATTTTACACGGAGACGTGGTTTCTTTTTCCCACCACACAGGGGGTCGCAGTGCCAGTAGCGCACAGACATCAGACTGGCAAGGCTGACGCCTGTTTAGAAGGACAACATCTCCTCAGTTCCAAAATCAGATTATTCCGCCCTCTTGTCATATCCATCTCCCTATACGCTTGTGAAACGTGGATTTTCACAGCGGAACTGCTTGAGCGAATCCAGACCTTGGAAATGATGTTCGGTAGGAAACTCCTTCCCATTCCATACACGGCACATGTTCGCAATGAGTAAGTTCGCGCACACGTACAACAAGCCGTAGGGCCACACAAGGATCTGCTCACACTCGTGACGGGAAGGAAAATGCGAGGGTACGGACGTGTCAAAAGAACATGAGATCCTGTCAAAACCACTGTTCAAAGCACAGAGCAGGGGAGCAGAGAGAGGCAGACAGAGGAAGCGGTGGGAAGACAACACCTGGGATCGATGAACGGGCTGGACTTTTGCGGCATCCCCAAGGGGAGTCCAAGAGAGAGAGGGTTGGCGAAGGATCAGTAAGAAGTCATCGACAGCGCCAAAGTGACGCTCCAGGTCATGGGTTTTGACATGCAACTAACAGGGAGTCTAAAGGTACGGCTGGCGGATATTAAAGGTAAAGGTAAAGGTGTGATTTTATATAGCGACTCATCACCCATGTCTGGGTCTCAAACCGCTTTACGCTTTACCTCCTGATCACTGGGTCTACTTGATGATTGGTGCACCTGTCTTTAACCCAAACGTTTTGAGAAGTTTTTTCGTTACATAATGTGTGAGCGGCTGGAAACCTGATCAGAAACAATTTTTTCCCATTATTTACGTGCTTAGTACAAACTCAATTTTATCCTCAATCTATAATAAGATATCAAGAAAAGAGTCCATTTTTCACAAGTCGTGTTGATTTGACACTTGATTCTCATTCAACCATTTTTCTTTGACATTTTTACTGAATCTTGACATCAGCGAAAATGCCCACTTCAGCGCTTTAATGAAATCATATTTCGGCACCTTACTCAATCTGAATAGATTTTTGCCTATAGAAGAAAGTGCTGTTGAGGAGAAAACTACGACCCAGAGAGTGGACAAGGGTTACTCTCGACTTGTTTCTACTTCATTCCAGGCGGCGCTGGTGTAATCAGCTCCTCGAACAAACTCAGGACTTCCGCACCGGAGTTAACCCTTTCGCCGCCAACACGGCCAGGGTGTGCGGGGCGTCCGGGGCGAGGAGAACGAGGGAGGGCGCGCGGTCGATCAAACAGAGCGTTTGCTGCGAGCAAGTCTCCTCGCTCTCCACCTGGCGTGCCGCTGTTTGCCTCGCGCCTGTTGCGGCTCAGCAAGCGGGATTTTCCTAGGAAAACTCGGAAAACTCTCCCGCCCTCCCCCCTGGAGTATATGTCTCCCACTGTCTGCTCTCTTGCTTCTGCCCCTCCACCTCTCCGACCCCCTACCCCCCATTTTTTTTTTTTGGGGGGGGGGGGGGGGGGGGGGGGCCCGGGTGTTTCGCATGTGATGTTGCTTCGTCCATTGGTACAATTTGCAATTCGAGCGTATTCAAATTATGATGGATGTCTTGACATTTATCTGACTTTCGGCCCGTTTCATAAGAGAAAAAAAAGAAATATGAAAGAAAAAAGAAAAGTCAACAACAGCAGGTAATTTTTTTATAACGAGATTATGTTTTAAAGTTGGACATTTTGCGCATCGATTTAACCGTTTTTAATTTTTAAAAAATTTTGACTTGAAAATTTTAAAATCTGTCTTGAGTGTGGAATCAAAGAAAAGAGTAAAAACATTTTATATCAGCATCGAATGACTCAACATTAAAAGAATATCACTTTGTTGATCACTTTACCCTAGAGGAACGATATGCATGCAATTATAGCTGGTATGCCCCGCAGTTTGATAACAAAGTTGATCTAAATAGGTCAATCTGCTTTGCCGCTTTCCTCTCGAACAAAAAAAAATTATGAAGGCCTGTGCTAACTCACATCTACTTCTCACAATGAGAGCGATTTGAATGCTGTAAGATCTTTTTTAAAATAAAGGTCAATAGAGCACGCAGATTTGGTCAGAATCATTCACACACACACACACACACACACACACACACACATGCACGCACGCACGCACATACACATTGAGAGAGAGAGAAAGAGAGTCAGGCAGAGAGAGGTGAAGGCTACAAGCCTGAAGGACAGACCACTAAAGTCAGTCAGCCATGACAATCGGAAGGCCATGCCGGGGGCAAGGAGCATCTTGTGCAGTGGACCATGACTTCACTTACAGCATCCCTCAGTACAGCAGCCTGAGATTTTATTTATGTTCGGGTCCACGGCCATTAGCTTTACGTCCAGCATCTCCCAGTCCACCAGTATCGGCCTTACTTACACACTTCCATGTCCGCAACATCGTTCGCATCACTACCTGTCAAGGGTCACAGCTTCTATCACATTCCGACCCAGTCCACAACCTGTAGATTTGTTCAAACTATGACGTCATCAATTGTCAGCAGCTTCAAGGTGAACCCTTGAAAGCCAGATCTATCCCAGAAACCACCATTCACAACGCCTTGCAATTAACAACAGCATCACGTACTACTGCTTCCGGTCTTTCATCCAAGTGGTCATGGCTTGATTCCACCACTGTCTTCATAATGGACGTCCAACCCCTCCTTTTCTGTGAAAGAATGCTGCTGCTGGTGATGATGATGATGATGCTATTTATAACAACAATACTACTACTACTACTACTACTACTACTACCACTACTACTGATATCATTATCAGTAGCAGCAGCAGTATTACTACTACTACTACTACTACTACTACTGCTGCTGCTGCTGCTACTGATAATGATATTAATAAGGATAATGATAAAACAACAAAAAAGACGACGACGACGACGACAACAATTATGCTACTATTGATAATCATCATCATCATCATCATCATCATCATCATCATCATCATCATCATCATCACCATCATCAAAAATTTCCATCACCACCACCACCAACTACAACAACAACAACAACTACTACTAAAAGGCGCCATACTTCGAAAGCCACACCATGCCATCAAAGATCTCCGATGCTTTTGCCTACTCTGCCTTTCTGTGTGTGACCTGGCGATGGCGAGCTCGATGCTTACTTATGCATGCCCAGACCAGGGTGTAACTGGACTTTCATTCACTGGCCACGCTGTGCATGACTTTCCCTTATTATGTCTGTGGGTTCTGCTGAGCAGCAGAAAAATCAAGTGATGGAGATGTATTCGCCACAGAATGACTTGATGTTGTGAATGTCCCTCTGATTCAGTGGATAGTCATGCATCCTCATCATTGGTGTATTCATGAATTCATGCATGTGTACATCACATTTTCTTTCATTCACTCACCCAGTCATCAAAATCCTCGCAACATACGCGACCGTGGATGTAAATTTTTGTCCGTGTCCCAACAGAAAGAGGACTGAAAGAGGGTCCAACTGAAAAAACGGCAATTTCATTTCGCTGTGACGGATAAATACGACAAAGGAGAAATCATTCAAAATCTTCCAGCTGGACGCCAAAATGTGTACATGATGACATTCTGGGTGTAATAATAGCTCATCACAAATACTTACATCCAGTCGTCTGTTGGCTTTCGTCTTGCCCTTTGTGTGAATTCTGTATCGACATGATCTGACTGAAACCGAGTTTGAAGCAGCCAGTGATGAC
>JAWQFJ010002201.1:15000-30000 GCA_034096865.1 Theodoxus fluviatilis | reverse complement strand
AAGTCCGCGAAATCAGATTTTTAAAACCAAACTACTGATCAAGTGAGATTTTGATGTGATCTCGATTCATTCTCTCAGAATTAGTGCATTCGTGACCCAGGTCAACTATGACCACTGCAATGAATTCATTGCCTTTTCAAGTCAATGTTCATTCATGATCAATAAACACACACACACACAACAGCACACCAAGCAGTTTTATGAATAAAAAATGTACGGTAAGCCCTCACAAACACGGAGGAGCAGAGTACGGGAGTGAGACGAGTAAGTCGGAGCAAGGAAAAAAACACAACCTGATAGGGCTGATGAAGATGTATGAACATTTTGCGTGTCATATCACCATCTTTCAGACAACAGCCTCGCGTCAGCCGTGAAGGCATGAGCGAATCGGTGCGACAGACCTGACTGTTTATTAGAGAGAGGCTAGAGGCGTGTAGATCTCATTTATCAGCCCCGGGTGGGGTGCACCAATCAAAAACCTGCTCTCGCAATCAATCTCCAATGACAGCCCGCCAATCATAGTTACTCCGCAAGCTCCTCCCTACCAATCGTATTCCGTGACAGCGGCGGAGCGTGGAACAGCGAAGTCAATCAAGCAGAACGACCTTGACTGGCTCCACTAACGAGGGTCGAATGTTTCAGGTGCCAAACGAAGCAGTCACCGTATTCCAGATTTGACCGCATTGTTTGAGCCAGCTCAAGCGTTCCCGATAGGCACGGCCAGAACTCCTGACGGAATGCACAAGACATTGCTGTATTCTTGGGCCAGCAGTGTGAGGTGTGTTCATGTTAAACGGCTTGACGATGGACAGCTCTAATCCTGCACGAAATGTCAATCTTTGTAAATTGAACGCGGTGAATTCGTCTGATGGAAATCCCGCCCTTCCTTCTCCGTCAGCTCTTGTCGTGTGAGAAAGCACCCTTGATAGTTTGCTGTACAGTCATGTGGTTAGCCTTCTTTCCTTGTTTCACCAAACTTTTTTCTATCTCAGAACGTTATCTGTTTTGCATGCTAATATTGCCCAGTCACACAAATCAATAAATTATTCCAAAGTGTTTGTTTAAAAAATCACAGTCTGAAGATATGCTAGAACAGTTTGACATCATTATGTAATCAATTATTTATTTGAAGCAACCATTCAAACGTGTATTGGTCGTTGCTTCTTTCGTATAACGACGTTATATGAACTCCTCAAGGTGTGCCTCCAAGTCTCTCCAATATTCGTACTGATTTTAGTTTGTTTGTTTGCTTTTTGAGTGAGAACGTGTGAAAGTCACATTGATTCAGCTACTGCGCCTACGCTGATCACGTTTCTAAAGGAAATAAAAAAAGTGCCGATCAAAAGGTAGTCCGGCCACGCCACCTCACGATCGAACATCACGTGCTGTCATGTCAATCAAATAAATATATTCACAAGGACACCCCACCCCCACCCCCACCCCCACAACCACCCCCCACCCCCCACCACCACCCCCACCCCCACTCCCACTCCCACTCCCACCCCCACTTACCCCCACTATCCCCCACTTTCCGCAAACGTCGGTTTCCTTGACACTGTCCCCTTGTCGAGAAGAAAACGTAACGTGTCTGATGCGAGGGGGGGAAATGATGTGTTGATTTTCCATTATTCTCGTTCTTCAGCAGACCAGTATTCGAAAGAATAATTTTCATATGGCCTATCTCAGCAACGCCGAGTATCAGGCAGATAACACAACATTCATAGAGAAGGAGAGGAAGCAGGGGGTTGGGAGGAGGGAGGAGGAGGAGGAGGAGGAGGAGGAGGAGGAGGAGGAGGAGGAGGAGGCGGAGGGAGGAGGAGGGAGGAGGAGGAGGAATAGCAGGAGGAGGAGGTAGAGGAGCAGCAGGAGGAGGAGTTGGAGGAGCAGCAGAAGGAGGAGGTGGAGGAGCAACAGGAGGAGGAGGTGGAGGAGCAGGAGGAGGAGGAGGTGGAGGAGCAGCAGGAGGAGGAGGTGGAGGAGCAGCAGAAGGAGGTGGAAGACCAGGAGGAGGAGGTGGAGGAGCAGAAGGAGGAGGAGGTGAAGGAGCAGAAGGAGGAGGAGGTGGAGGAGCAGCAGGAGGAGGAGGTGAAGGAGCAGCAGGAGGAGGAGGTGGAGGAGCAGCAGGAGGAGGAGGTGGAGGAGCAGCAGGAGGAGGAGGTGGAGGAGCAGCAGGAGGAGGAGGAGGTGGAGGAGCAGCAGGAGGAGGAGGTGGAGGAGCAGCAGGAGGAAGATGAGGAGATAGTGGTAATGATAATGAAATTTTACGACCAATCAGCATTTATAGGCTATGTAAGGCCACTGACCACAATACTCACAAGAGCTGGTTATATAGAGTAGGACTAAGAGCATGTCGTGAAAATTTTCCTTCGTCTTCGCATTTAATGACTCGCGTAGGGAGACGCGGTGAGTCTGTTCTTACCCCAGTCCCCCAGTCACGGGGGTTTTTCAGAAAAATCTAATTCTGACGGACACACATACACTAGTGTGCACACACACACACATGGACCGGACGCGCTCGCACACACACACACACAGACACACAAACACACACATGCGCTCATCCACAAACGCACGCACTCAAACTCTTATCACTTCTGTTTCATACCATCTCACTGACCCTGTAAGGTACTACCAGGGTCATCTTCATGGAGACAGATGCAAAGGACAGAGTATGCCGCCATAATTTCCCATAAAACTGCACGCATGGCCCTCACTATAACTTCCCCATCTCCTCCTCCACTTGTACCCTGTACCACTCCTCCCTTTGTGCCAACTTGACTGCAAGACCATGCCGCTATGCTGAAAGGAGAAACCAGAATATGAAATGATATCATAGACCTTCTAAATTATACAAACCCACTCGTGTACATTGTACACACAGGTACGATGCATGTGCACATGCGTGCAAACATGTATGTGCCGGGAATTGTGTACACATACGTTTTTGTAAACATCTCCGCTCTCTCTCTCTCTCTCTCTCTCTCTCTCTCTCTCTCTCTCTCTCTCCGGCTGGTTGGGGGTGGGGGTGGGGGTAAAGGAATGAGGGTGCATCAAGAGGCTTTAACCTACATGTATGTTATTTATTTTCAATCTGAATGTCTAAAATATTGTTTTTGTGCATATGTCATTGTAATCTAGCTAAGTTCCATACTTGAATTTTGTTTCTCTGGTACCCTATCTATTCACAATTTAGTACGTTTCAGAGACTATACACGTATAATTCTTGCTAGAATCTCTCTCTCTCTCTCTCTCTCTCTCTCTCTCTCTCTCTCTCTCTCTCCCTCTCTCTCTCCCTCCCACTCCCTCCCTCCCTCCATTCCTCCCTCGCACGTACATACACACGCATACACCTGCTCACGCACGCATGCACGCACAGGCGCGAAAAACCACACACACATTCACACACACGTGCGCGCATATACAATCTTTCGCTACAACCCATGCCATCTCCCCTCTCTTCTTTTCAACAGAAGGACCGAGTCTCCACCTCCCAACATTTGAAAGACACACAAGTACAAACACACGCCCACTCACCCGCACTCCTTGCTGATCGGTCGCGATCACCCACTCCTCCCAGTAAAGACAGTAGGGAGGGGAGGAAAGAAGAAGAGGGACACTCCTCCACACACTCGAAACAGGGGGAGGGAGACACACACACACACACACACACACACACACACACACACACACACACACCAAGAGACAGACAGACACACACACACACACACACACACACACACACACACACACACACACACACACACACACACACACACACACACACGCACGCACACACCGCACCGCACCGCAGTCCTCCAGCCCTGCCCTGCCCTGCCCGGCCTGCCCTGCAACTTTCGGAACAGTTCGCCAGTCGACCGCTGGGTGGCGCTCCCTCCGCTTGTCGTCTGCTTTTCGCGGCTTTTCAATGAGCGCTTCAAGTGGAGCGGGGGAGCGGCCACGGATGGCTGAGCGCTGACCCCCGCACGCCGGGGGAGGAGGGTTCTGTGGGCCTCAGGCTGGGAAAGAGAAAGAGAGAGAGGCACTTTTCGAAGCTCGCTACCGTCGTTCTCGCGTTGGGATTTTGTAACTCTGCTGCATGGGAGAGCCGGCCATGGAGGAAAGCGGGGAAGGTAAGGAAAAGAACGTTTCGAACGCTGTACTACCACAGCCGTAGCGGCGAGCTCGCCTGCTTCGATTGAGCCTATCTGTGTATGCTCTGTGTGGTGAATCTAGTCACAGGTGTGAACGTAAAGGTGTGAGAGACGGTTGAATTATCGCTGTGTTTATAACTGGGACCCTCAGCAGGATGTGGGAGAGGGTAGGGGAAACTGACCGTCGTGTAGTCAGAGTAGCCCTGTCTGCTCCAATACGGGTGCCGGGGGAAGTTGTTGACACTGTGGGACTGCTGTCTGCGTGCGCTGTTTCACATGGATCGACGTGACAGGTGCCATACCTAGCTACACCTAACTACATGCCAGGGATGAAATCACTCCCGGGACCAACTTTCTGTCAATTGTAGTAGGCCTATTTTGTCAGTGACACCATCCGTTCTTGTGTGCGAATGCTTGTAGTCTGCGAGCTGTCTGCGAACGGTTAGCCTTGCTCCTCGATGACTGCAGTCGGGTACGTGTGTTCGGCCGCGTGGAGTGACAGGTGTTGCGGTCCTCGTGGTGCATACGACAGGGCGCCCGACTTGTGCTTCAGACTCTTGTTAGATATTGTGGAGCTTGCGGTGACGACTTCATCCAACACACATTTCGTGACTTTCGATTGAATAGTGTTCAGATTTGAAGGAGGAAAATTCACATTTTAAAGGGGTGTATTCATGCACAGTCACATAAATAACCCCAGGCTATCAGCAGGTTTGACAGGTTTTTAAGATCGTCACCGGATTTGCGATGATGTTCGTCTGCTGTCGAATTTTCCCAGAAAAATTGCGTTTTCCATTTGTGTGTCTCCTTCAGTTTGCTTGAATCCACGTAGTTCCTTGAAAATATGAGCACGTGAAGTAGTGTTTTCAATACGACACTCGATGTTCGATACATTAATTCTATGAAAGACTCGACCTCACTCAAACTCAAAGCCGCGGTGTTAAACGTCTATCCCAGTGCACTGGGCAGCTTTGACTAGTTTTAGTAGAGACGAGTTTTTCTGCGTTTTCCCCGAACATCTACTATCGTGCACTACTCTGAGAGTGCTTGTAGTTGTACATCGAGTCAGAATTATGCATGTAGTGTGTGTTAAGTTTCGGTGTCAGTGGCTCCCATGTAGCCTCTGTGTTGCCTTGCTGTATGGCGGCTTTCTCATCCTGCATGCCTGTCTCCTGACTTTGATTGCCTCTACATCATGGCTGTGGGTGGCGATGCCCAAGGCCCGTGTCGCAGCTGTAGGCAGGGGATTTTTTCATGGAGGCTCTCTCTCGATTTACTGCAGCTGGCTACAGAGACACGCATTGAACAGAAAGCCTCGTGCAGTGTTGTGTTAATAACTTTCTGCATCAAGGAGAGATGCAACAGGATATTTGTATCAGTGGTATCATACATGTGCAATGGTTGGATGGCTGGTTGCATGGATGGTTGGACGAACGACCGAACGGACGGTCGGACGGACGGACGGACGGACAGACGAATTGGTGAATGGGTGGGTAGGTGGGTGGGTGGATGAAACTTTACGGCCTGTCAGCTTTTTGTGTGTACCCTGATTGTGAGGCCTATAGTAGCCACCCAGATGACTGGTGTGAGGCCTCTAGTAGCCACCCAGATGACTGGTGTGAGGCCTCTAGTAGCCACCCAGATGACTGGTGTGAGGCCTCTAGTAGCCACCCAGATGACTGGTGTGAGGCCTCTAGTAGCCACCCAGATGACTGGTGTGAGGCCTCTAGTAGCCACCCAGATGACTGGTGTGAGGCCTCTAGTAGCCACCCAGATGACTGGTGTGAGGCCTCTAGTAGCCACCCAGATGACTAGTGTGAGGCCTCTAATAGCCACCCAGATGACTGGTGTGAGGCCTCTAGTAGCCACCCAGATGACTGGTGTGAGGCCTCTAGTAGCCACCCAGATGACTAGTGTGAGGCCTCTGGTAGCCACCCAGATGACTGGTGTGAGGCCTCTGGTAGCCACCCAGATGACTGGTGTGAGGCCTCTAGTAGCCACCCAGATGACTGGTGTGAGGCCTCTAGTAGCCACCCAGATGACTGGTGTGAGGCCTCTAATAGCCACCCAGATGACTGGTGTGAGGCCTCTAGTAGCCACCCAGATGACTGGTGTGAGGCCTCTAGTAGCCACCCAGATGACTGGTGTGAGGCCTCTAGTAGCCACCCAGATGACTGGTGTGAGGCCTCTAGTAGCCACCCAGATGACTGGTGTGAGGCCTCTAGTAGCCACCCAGATGACTGGTGTGAGGCCTCTAGTAGCCACCCAGATGACTGGTGTGAGGCCTCTAGTAGCCACCCAGATGACTGGTGTGAGGCCTCTAGTAGCCACCCAGATGACTGGTGTGAGGCCTCTAGTAGCCACCCAGATGACTGGTGTGAGGCCTCTAGTAGCCACCCAGATGACTAGTGTGAGGCCTCTGGTAGCCACCCAGATGACTGGTGTGAGGCCTCTAGTAGCCACCCAGATGACTGGTGTGAGGCCTCTAGTAGCCACCCAGATGACTGGTGTGAGGCCTCTGGTAGCCACCCAGATGACTGGTGTGAGGCCTCTAATTGCCACCCAGATGACTGGTGTAGATTGGAGTATGACCAGGTCAAGGCACCCTGTCTCAAGTCCTCATACCAGCCACGTAGGGAGACGAGTCATCGCTTATCCCGACCCTCAAAGGGTCCTCGTGGCTTGGAATCTTTCACAGAGAAGCTTGGCACTGTGTCTCAGTGAACTGTCGACCAGTTTGTCACTGTGTCGTCCGCCGATGTGCACCTATGACCTGCGAGGATAAAGGACGCAGCATCGAGACAGTTATCACTACTTGGTCGCCATCTCTTGTAAGTTGGAGAAAACATGGATGCCTGAACAGGGAGATTGTTCAGACGGATTTTGCCAGCTATCTTTCTGTTAGCTTCCTTCACAGAATGGCGGTATCGATCTGTTGGTCCAGTGAGTTAGGAGCAGAGTGGAAGAAATGTAGGCAGCCGCGTACTCCAGGGACAGTGACTGTCACCTGCGCATTCTTGCCCTGAGGAGGAGCTTACAAGACGTCAGTCAGTGCTTACTTGGAAGTGGCTGACTGTTTGCACAAGCGTGCATCTGTCTGTTGCAAGACTTTGATGTTGGGAGTGTCGTCTGCTCTGTATGGATGTGGGAGCGTCTGTCTGTTGTTTCGAGCGTGTCCCTGTCAGCAGTGTTATGCAGCTGTCACCGAGACACTTGTCGTGTGCGCGTTCGCTCACGACGCTGTGCTTCGTACTGGGACGCTGCATGGGTGCTAGTGGTGTGCTAATGCGTTTCCTCGCACCCAGTTTTTGAACAAGTGGTTCTACACCTCCTCGTGTATGTCTGTGCTCGCTCGCATCGGTTACGTGTGTGCATGCATAGTTTGAGTGCGTCGTGTAAATACATCAGTTTCGTTAAGCGTCAGAGCGTGCATTACATGTGATAAGTAGGCTAAGCTAATTCTTTTAATTCTCTGCGCGCACTCGATGATTTGTCTGTGAACGTGCATCATTTTTCTACAGCCATGTGCAAAAAACTTAAACAACACCTGGGCCTCTACGTACGTACGTAGACCAACCACGTGTGCCACTGAACATCTGTGTGGCAGCCTCTGGCCCTAGCGTGTATGGATGAAGTACATGCGATTGCTTTTGTCTCTTCCAAATGCCTGCCTTAATGTCTCAAGCTGTTGCTGCTGCCCGACTCATGAAGGTTGATGCTTTGGTGACCGACATTAGGCAGTTGCTCCATCTGCCTGCATTTTATTGCACCTGCATTACATACATGTATATCACCTCTCCACGGCAGCGAAGCTTCTCCCCAGTTTCCTTTGGAAGCTCACGCAATCCCTTCCAGCCCTCTTCCCCTCCTCCATGCCACTGTTTCCTGTGGGAGAAACATCTCATGTTGCAGAGAGAGGAACGGCGGTATTACGTATTTATGTAGATTTGAAACCACGCAATTCTGCTGCATGGCTGCTGTGGTGCCTCCCTTCAGTGCAAGGTGAAATCGTTCTGTAGATGTAGTGATGGCCTCATTTAAACGACAGGGTTGTCTTTGACGTCACAGTGATATTCAATAATGTCCATTTTGGACTAGAAGAAAACTTATCGTCTTATAATCCAGGCGAAGGTAAAATCCTTGTGCACCGCAAAGAAGCATGTTGTTTGCTCAACCTCTTTCTGGATATTAGATATGACCATACAAAGTTCAAAGTATTACCAGCCTGGCGAGAATCAAACAGTCGTTAAAGCCTAGTGCGGTAAGTTTGCGAGTTACGGAATCGCTCGAGCCCTTGGCGGGAGGAATAGAAGCCGATCCGAGAGACAAACGTTCCGACTTGTAAGACACAGCGATATGTGTGTTTGTGTGTAGCCAATGAAAATATCAATGTTGAAAGTGTACACCTGGTGACTGAGGAAAAGATGTCGCCTTCTGCCACAATAAATCCTCCCCTTTTCGCAGGGCTTCGGTTTCGTCCGTCTGTTCCATTATCGAGCCGTATTCCTCCACTGTGCGTGCACCAGAAATCCTATCGCAGCCAGCTGCCCTCGTGACGCAAGCTGTCTTTGTGAATTCCTGCCCGGGATTGTCTGGGGCCGAGTGGGCCCAGAGCGACCACTATCCAGTTCCACTCCAGATTCCACCCCGAAGTCTCATCCACCCGACCCGCCCAGGCGCACACGAAGCCTTGGAATATTCTGCTGTTACCGAAGTCGTGTGTACCCACTTACCCAGCGTGCTCCGTTAATGCACTTTGCATGATCTCTGTGCGCACATAGGCACGTCTCAAGCCATTTTGTTCCACTGGTCCCAGTGCACAAAATTAACAAAAGTACCCTCGTCACACTTTCGATGCTTTTGACAGAGAGATCTAATAAGCGAGCGAGCAAGCACCTCTCTCTCTCTCTCTCTCTCTCTCTCTCTCTCTCTCTCTCTCTCTCTCTCTCTCTCCTCCCTCTCTCCTCTCTCTCTCTCTCTCTCTCTCTCTCTCTCTCTCTCTCTCTCTCTCTCTCTCTCTCTCTCTCTCTCTCTGTTTGTTTTCACGGTTATGCGCTCATGTGTACCGATGGCTGTTTATACACATTCTTATTGGTTTACTGACTTCAGTTTCTGAAAAGATCTTGTAACTGAGAGCTTGCTCATCTGTCAGTTAAAATGTGTATGGAAATAAAGTGTCTAATTGCTCCCAGCGTGAAAAGTTGTTAAAACTCTGATCTGTTGAATAGCTTATGAATACATACATATATGTTTTCTGCCATCACCTTCGGCGGCGCCTATCATGACTCTCGCGTGCCGTAAGCTACGGCGTGTTCTGCTTGAGCAGATCTGGAGAATACTCAACTGCCCTGGTTTTTCCGCCGCGTCTCACAGTGCCCTGTTTCCCTTCGCGACATGTGATGCCCCTTTTTAGCTACAAGCATTCCTGCTGTGTCCCCTTCTCATGTAACATCCCCTTCCCCCTACTCCATTTATCTCTTACTCCATGTATCCCCTACTCCGTTTATATCCTACTCCATTTATCTCCTACTATAATAATAATAGTTTATTCATCGCACATACCTTCCCTTGACAGGCAAGCTCATGGCGTTTACAATCCAAAAAATCAACACTCATACAACCACTCAACACCACATTCCCACAAAAACTCACACACTACACACATAAACAAAAAACAAAAACTAAGATACAATAGAACAAATAGAACCAAATATTCAATATACATAGCACTTGCAGGCCAGGTACGGCGAAGCAGCTCAGCGGGAAAGGCGGATCGGAAGAGGTGGGTCTTTAGAGCACATTTGAACTGGGGCAGAGTGTCAGAATGACGGACTGAGAGAGGTGGAGAGCGTGTAGACTGCAAGAATTTCTGTAAGAGCGTGTGGTGCGGTGTTGTCGATGGCTTTGAAGCCCAAAGTAGCAAGTTTATAATCTATCCTCTGAGAGATGGGGAGCCACCCACCTCTCATATCATTTTCCGTCTTCGCCTCCAACCTCTCCACCCCATATTCACTATTTCCCCTCACCCCGCTTTCCCTACTCCCTATAGTTCTGTTTTTACCCTTCGTCCTATTAATCCCAATCCCTTGTCACACTCTTAAAACAAACAAACAAACAAACACAAACACAGACACACACACACACACACACACACACACACACACACACACACACACTTAAGGAGGAATGGGACTCGCTCAAAGATAGATATCTGTTCACATTTTTCATGCAATAGGAATCGGACCAGTGTCTTAGTTATTTGATTACTGTAGCGCAAAGAAATAAAATTGGTTACTGTAGCGCAGCCCCATGTGGGGTGGGGTTCAGAATAGACCCCCTGTGGGTTAGGGGTCAGAATAGACCCACCGCGTCTGCCTACGCTATTCGTAAAAGGCGAATAGATAGGGACATTGTGACTTGATTTGCACTTACTCTAAACTATTTTAGTGATTTTCGTGCTATATGGCCTTACATAGCCTACAAAGGTTGTCAGGCCGTAAAATTCTAAACAAGTTTGAAGGGTTCTATCCCTGGGACGAAGAAATCTGGGTTTATTTAAAGGCCGTAAAATGTCATCTACCCATCCATCCATACTGTAGCGCAGAACCAAGGTGATGGTGGTATATCTTAAAGTACGCCAACCAAGCAACACATCCTCTCTTCCCTTACTCCCCTTCCGCCCCCTCCTCCTTTCTTCCTTTCCGCCCCCGCCCCAACCTCTCCCTCCTGTCTTACCCTCTGCTTCAGTCCCCTCCCCAAAGCTCTTCCGGACCTGAGGGGACGGGCCTGTGTGACCAGCCTCCACACCTGAGAAGGCTTCTCCTCTTTCCACGCCGCGTTTTAGAGGGGAAAAGGTGGAGGATTTGATGGATGAGGATGAGTGCTATTTTGACACGCTCTGTAGAGGACGTGAGGCATGTCGAAAAGAAAAGAAAAACCCTGAGGTGACGTTCGTTGTTGCATGGAATCTGCGCACGTACTCCCTCTCTCGTGTGTGTCATGGCGAAGTTTTTGGAGCACAGTTGCATCCTGGGATGCACGGAATGCGTGTAGCGAAGGGCTGCTTTTTCCCGCCTAGACGTCCCTGTCCTGACCCTGCATACGGTGCACGCAAAGGAATGTGCAGGGAAACTGCCGCTTCTTGCCTCGAGTTTTCTCGCTGCTGTCGCCCCTCTACAATACAACACAACACTACACAATAAAACACAACCCAATACAACACAACACAACACAATACAATACAATGCAATACAGTACAGTACAATACAGTACGTACAAGAAGTACAATACAATGAAATGCGATACAATACCATACTTTATTAAAGCTTCCGGGGTGTGTGTGGGGTGTGTGTGTTGCATAAAGTTTCCTTTCACGTTACAGGACAGATGTCAAAAGTGGGTTTTTAAGAGCATGTGATACTATGTAGAGGTAAATAAAAGGTTTAAAGCATTGTTAATAAGGAAATCCATCATTGTTTAGGAATAGATGTACAAAGCATTTCAGGAAGATAAAATTACCCTGTGAGAGTGAGCAATTTACACACACACACACGCACGCACGCACGCACGCACGCACGCGCGCGCGCAAACACACACACGCACACCACACACACACATATACACACACACACACACCACACACACCACACACAACACACACATATACACACACACACACACACCACACACACACACACACACACACACACACACATCACACACACCACACACACACACACACACACACACACACACACACTCACACACACACACACACACACACACACACAACACACACACACACACACACACACACACACACACACACACACACACACACACACACACTTTTCCACCTTGATTTCCTTCTTGACAGCTGTCAAATCGGTCAGCCTATTAGTTCTTTCCTCTTTGCATTTATTTGCTTGTCCGTACGTTTAATGTATGCAATACTGTTAGTGCATTGATTTATTCATCCATCATCAATGCGTCCAGCCTCTGTACCCGCCACGCATACGTCTCTGTTCTTCATGGCTCATTATTGGCCGTTAACCGTAGTTCTCCCGCTACGGTTCTATTTGTCTAGCTTTAAGCCAATTTGTTTACTCGCCTATTTGTCTGTCTGTCCACCTGTCTGTCTGTCATGCATGGGTGGGACTTTAGGATGAATTCCCCACCTGCAGGACTTAGCTCAGCGTGTGACTCGGGGTGTCTCACTGCTTTCGACAGGATAGCCATCAGCGTCTTTGTTGGTAGGAGGCGTGTGGTCTCCAGTCGCAAGAGGCCCTGCAGCTCTGGTCCTGTTTGAATGTGGTGTGTGGAGGTTGCTCCACCTGCAGAGCCCGTAGAGACCTTAGAGACCTTGTAGCTTTGGGTGTGCTCGGTCTGCACGATCTCCGCACGACCCTCTGTTGATGAAAGTATCTAGTCTGCGGTCCTTTGGAAAGGGGACGTAGAAATTGTCATCCGCTAGAACGGCATCACGTGCGTACTCAATCTAGTCTGCGGTCCTTTGGAAAGGGGACGTAGAAATTGTCATCCGCTAGAACGGCATCACGTGCGTACTCAAATTCCCAACTCAGTTTCGGCGATGCGATGGAGGGCCACCACGTAGATAAACAGGAAAGAGCAGCCGCTCGCAGTCAATAGAATGTAAACATTAACTCACCTGGGGCGAATCAATGACGGGTCAGCGACTTCGAGATATGCAATCTAATAACCTGGGATGGCCGAACGGAGTGCAAGCAGCCGTTACTCTGTGTGCTTAATCCCATGCTTGCGTGTGCTACCCATGGCAGGTACCTAAGTGGTTGCTCTCACCTTAGAGGCACACTGCCAACGGCGCGCCCGCTTCAGCTGATGAGGAAGTCACGCGTTCCCTGGGACGGGGCACGGTAGCGCACGTGGTGGGGCATGGGGCTGCTGTGGGTTGTCAGGACTGAATCAGACTTCGATTTTTGTCGTGCTGAGGCCTGTGTGTGTGTGTGTGTGTGTGTGTGTGTGTGTGTGTGTGTGTGTGTGTGTGTGTGTGTGTGTGTGTGGTGATTATGTGGTGTGTGTGTGTATGAGTGTGTGTGTGTGTGTGTGTGTGTGTGTGTGTGTGTGTGTGTGTGTGTGTGTGTGTGTGTGTGTGGTTGGTGTGTGTGTGTTTGTGTGTAGGTGCGTATGTGTGTGGTGTGTGTGTGTGGTGTGTGTGTATGAGTGTGTGTGTGTGTGTGTGTGTGTGTGTGTGGTGTGCGTGCGTGTGTGTGGTGTGTGCGTGTGTGTGGTGTGTGTATGTGGTGTGTGTGTATATGAGTGTGTGTGTGTGAGTGGTTGGTGTGTGCGTGTGTGTTTGTGTGTAGGTGCGTATGTGTGGTGCGTGTGTGTGTGTGTGTGTGTGTGTGTGTGTGTGTGTGTGTGTGTGTGTGGTGTGCGTGCGTGTGTGTGGTGTGTGCGTGTGTGCATGTATATGTGTTTGCGAATCCATGCGCGTGTGGGTGCGTGCCCTAGTTTTTGATATGTGTGCATGTGTTGTGGGTTGATATGCCTCTGTTTGCACGTATGCATGCAAGTGTCTGTGGTGTTTGAATAATCATGTATATGTATATGTGCCTGCTTCCACATTTGCGTCCTGTTAAGCCACACATACGCTCGTATACCATGACTAATCTACTAAACACTTTAATGTAGCAGAAGCATTGTTGCAGAGGCTGTTGCAATGAAATGTAGTTATGTCGGGCTTCTGTTGTTGTGGGGTGGTGGTGATGGTGGCGCTGACGTTGGTATTATTCCACTCATGATGATTGCGTGTACTTTATGAACAGCACCACTGTCCATTTTGAACTGATGCATATATACTCCACTTCTACGGACTCCAAAGGCGGCACTTGACATTTGCAGCACACGTCTTGTGTTTGAGGAGCTCTTTCACTCCTGCCTGGTTCCATTCCGTCCGGGTACGGCGTGACATAGGAATGTCTGATGGGAAGGCCATGATGTGAAATGACGCGACGCGCAGCGTTGATGGCCGATATAGTGTGTTTCCACACTAGCACTTCTAGCCTGGTTGCGAAGCCGAACTCCCCATAAAACTCCTCTTCAGTCTGTCAGCAGACATCGAGCAGGCTGTCTGTGGGTAGGTGTGGGTAGGCTATTGGTGCCTCGATCACCCACTCCAGGCCCAACCCTTCCCTCCGGCTGTTTGCTGGACCTCTTCAGACTGACTCTGGTGACCTCTCCCTCCCTCGCTCTCACCTGTTGCTGGCCGCCCTTCCTGCCTTCAAACCCGGCACGCTGCCAGAGTGGGGCTCTCGTTTCACAGATGATTAACGAAGCAGTCACATGACGTGGAATCCAACTCGAACGCAACCACGCGGAGTGCAGAGGGAGCCGCCGCGTGTGTACATTTCAGTGACGTTCGGCGCCTGCTGGAATTCGCTTACTCAGCAAAGTTTTTGAAAATGATGGAGACGAATGGATGTAGCTGTAACATTTATGAAGAGAATATGCGTCCGGAGGGCTAGGATTTATGTCGATGTTAACTCGATATTATGGCACAAAGAGAACATCCCCAAAGGGCTGATGGTTTTGGCACGCATGATACTTGGCCGTGAGGCGCTGACGAGAAATGGAATTCGCGAGGATGTAGTACTGTTTTATTTAAATGCATTTGCTGTTCAATTTTTGTACAGTGAAAAAACTTATTTCATGCTCCGGTACGCACATGAATGGCGTAAAATGATGACTGCATCGTTATTGCATGTGTATGCCTCATGTCTTACGCGAAATCGCCACAGTAAAGTACGTACGAGGTTGGAAGTGCTTGAAACGTTTATTTCCACACGCGTTTCAGTCTGCCTATCTGTAT
>JAWQFJ010002201.1:7500-10000 GCA_034096865.1 Theodoxus fluviatilis | reverse complement strand
ACTATTTTACCTGAACGAGGTATTCTCTACTCTCTGCTGCTCTCTGCTAAGACACGCAGAGAAAATTGAGCTTACAGCAGTTTCCAGTTACGAGCATGCACGGCTCGGACAAATCCACCAGAAGGGTAGGAGTTAGCAAACATTCTTCATAATCTTTTGCTTCGGGATTTTTTCGTGTTACGAAATGTTTTCCCTTTTTTTGAGAGAAACTTTATGACGAAATCGTGAAGCTCTCGGCACACATAACGACATTAATTTTTCATTTTTGTCTTCTTTTGTTTTTCGAGGTTTCGACGGAGAGAAGTAAGAGTGCTTAAAACGACACAGCGGGAATTTCTTTCCTCTCACCCTTCGTTCCCGATGGCGTGAATCTCTTCTCTGTGGCATGTCCGATGACGCCATTGTGTTCATTCTTGCCAGAGCCGATGGCATTCCTGGCAGTTTTTCGTGGCTGCACTGTCGGGTGTTTGCGGCAGACGGAAGTAACTTGTCACCTGTCAGCTCGCTCTCCTGCCCCCGAGTGTCCCTGCTTAATCAAGTTCATGGCTTCGCTCCCGCTCGCTGCACAACGTGTGCATATTCATGAATGTTCAACTTATCTTTACCTTAAAAGGGGTTCTAGGTAGAGAGCAATAGTTGCGACCCTTGTATGCATTCTTCCGTTTATGGTTTCCGCAGTTTTTTGTTCCGTAGTGAAACCCCTACCTTCACCCCCCACCCCCCACCCCCACCCCTCCCCCCCTCCACACACACACACCTTTCCGTCGTCGTGATTTTTGCATGGCGTGATTTTTGCATGGAGCCTATTTTCCGTGGCATTGATACTGATTGATCGGTACTTTCTATGATAGTGTTAGCACCATAATAACATAAATGTAGTGGCTGTCGCCGCCATTCTTTCGCCATTCATCACACTCGAAGTGAAGTAAGTGTCATTCTCACCTGGGTGCTAGTCATGATCTTTCCTTGATACAGTCTTTCCCTTGATACAGTCTTTCCCTTGATACCGTCTTTCGCTTGATACAGTCTTTCCCTTGATACAGTCTTTCGCTTGATACAGTCTTTCCCTTGATACAGTCTTTCGCTTGATACAGTCTTTCCCTTGATACAGTCTTTCCCTTGATACAGTCTTTCCCTTGATACAGTCTTTCGCTTGATACAGTATTTCCCTTGATACAGTCTTTCGCTTGATACAGTCTTTCCCTTGATACAGTCTTTCCCTTGATACAGTCTTTCCCTTGATACAGTCTTTCGCTTGATACAGTCTTTCCCTTGATACAGTCTTTCCCTTCCTTGATACAGTCTTTCCCTTGATACAGTCTTTCCCTTCCTTGCTACAGCCTTTCCCTTGATACAGTCTTTCCCTTGATACAGTCTTTCCCTTGATACAGTCTTTCCCTTGATACAGTCCTTCCCTTGATACAGTCTTTCCCTTGATACAGTCTTTCCCTTGATACAGTCTTTCCCTTGATACAGTCTTTCCCTTGGTACAGCCTTTCCCTTGATACAGTCTTTCCCTTGATACAGTCTTTCCCTTGATACAGTCTTTCCCTTGATACAGTCTTTCCCTTGATACAGTCTTTCCCTTGATACAGTCGTTCCCTTGATACAGTCTTTCCCTTGATACAGTCTTTCCCTTGATACAGTCTTTCCCTTGATACAGTCCTTCCCTTGATACAGTCTTTCCCTTGATACAGTCTTTCCCTTGATACAGTCTTTCCCTTGATACAGTCTTTCCCTTGATACAGTCTTTCCCTTGATACAGTCTTTCGCTTGATACAGTCCTTCCCTTGATACAGTATTTCCCTTGATACAGTCTTTCCTTGATACAATCTTTCGCTTGATACAGTATTTCCCTTGATACGGTCTTTCCCTTGATACAGTCTTTCCCTTGATACAGTATTTCCCTTGATACAGTCTTTCCCTTGATACAGTCTTTCGCTTGATACAGTCTTTCCTTGATACAGTCTTTCCCTTGATAGTCGTTCCCTTGATACAGTATTTCCCTTGATACAGTCTTTCGCTTGATACAGTCTTTCCCTTGATACAGTCTTTCCCTTGATACAGTCTTTCCCTTGATACAGTCTTTCCCTTCCTTGATACAGTCTTTCCCTTGATACAGTCTTTCCCTTCCTTGCTACAGCCTTTCCCTTGATACAGTCTTTCCCTTCCTTGCTACAGTCTTTCCCTTGATACAGTCTTTCCCTTGATACAGTCCTTCCCTTGATACAGTCTTTCCCTTGATACAGTCTTTCCCTTGATACAGTCTTTCCCTTGATACAGTCTTTCCCTTGATACAGTCTTTCCCTTGATACAGCCTTTCCCTTGATACAGTCTTTCCCTTGATACAGTCTTTCCCTTGATACAGTCTTTCCCTTGATACAGTCTTTCCCTTGATACAGTCTTTCCCTTGATACAGTCTTTCCCTTGATACAGTCTTTCCCTTGATACAGTCTTTCCCTTGATACAGTCTTTCCCTTGATACAGTCTTTCCCTTGAT
>JAWQFJ010002201.1:0-2500 GCA_034096865.1 Theodoxus fluviatilis | reverse complement strand
CTCAAAACACCTGTACATCACTGGGCTAATTTAAGTTTTCCAAACCAGTTACATCGTTAAAGAAAATCGTCCTTTTTCAATCCTCAGAACTGCACACGTACAACCAAAGAGTGAATAACCTGATCCATTGTACACCTCATGCAACAAGCACGCTAGCTGTGCAAGGAGAGGGAAAAGTTGCACTCCAGGTGACAGCGGCCCGCACAGAGGGCAGAATGTGGCGCCCTGCCCCGGAGTCGACTGGCCATTGTGGGCTGCGCCTCCCCGTCCGTGCACAAAGACGTCGTGCCAGGGAAATGGATTCATGCGGCGCCGGGGCGTCCTCCACGTTGTCCCCGTTCCCACGTTCGTGCGGGGGTGGCATGAGGACGGGAGTGTTCCCCCATGCGGGAGTGGCATGAGGGCGGGAGTGTTCCCCCACCCATGCGTGAATGTATTGCAACTGTGGGCCAACGCCAGGGGTTCGAGAGTAGGCTTGCTCCCACGCAGTCCCTGTAAATAGTGTTTGTTTTGTTTAATTGTTTGACAGACCTTCACATATTCGAAATAAAATGTAAAAGCTATTCGGAGGTTTCTGTGAGACAGGCGAACATGATTTGAGAAAAATGTAGGTTTCTTGAAAGTTTATCAAAAGTAGGTCATAGGTCTCTTAGTGATGGCGGGTCATGTCTTCTCTCGTTTGTGTCTACGGTTCCCAAGGATACGGCCCATGCCCCAGACTTACGCCAGAAGTCACCAGGCCATTCAGCGTTTCGTGGGAAACGGTGCACCCTGAGTCCTGCTTGGTTGCTGGGTTACGTGTACACAGGCGGCAGGCGTCCACTAGCGGTCACACACGGCACAGCGGCCCTGGGAGACACCACCTTGGCCAGGCCTCTCGTCGTGGGGGCGGTCCCATCCGCCCCGTCCCTCCTCGGCGGAGACACGGATCTGCCAGGTCTTCGGCTTGCCTCGCTGTGTTACGCCTCCGCTTCGCAGTCAACTGGCGATGGAGGGAGAGGTGTTGGCACACGGCGGCTGGGAATGTGGCTGGCGTATCGAGACATGTAGCGCCATGGCGAGCAGCGCACCAAGACAGGGGTCACCTCTTCTCTAGTTCCTCCCCTCCCCCTGCACCCCCCTCCCCCTCCCTCCCCCTCCCCCTCCCTCTGCTGCTGCAGTTGGGATTATCACCTTTGTATCCCGGGAACAAAACCGACACGGTACTGCAATGGTGGACATGCTTCTTTCGGCTTCCATCATAGTGGGTTCGATTTGTAGATAGCTGACGTAGTGTTTGCTAGATAGATGTGAGTTTCTTGTGACTTCCACGTTACAAACTGCTGTTATGCCGTGGGCCTACAGGTGGGAAAACGTTTCCATAGAATCACTTTGTAAAGTGCCGCTGTGTTTAGAGTCCGACTAGGCAAGAAATGACTCATAGAGAGAATGCTTTTGCAGCACTTATCTTGAACTTGCCGATGTTCCAGAAATGTGTGTGTGTGAGTGTGTGTGTGTGTGTGTGTGTGTGTGTGTGTGTGTGTGTGTGTGTGTGTCTGTGTGTGTGCCTGTCTGTGTGTGTGTGTGCGCGTGTGTGTGCGTGTGTGTATGTGCGTGTGTCTCCTATTGTGTGTGTATATATGTGTGTGTGTGTGTGTGCGCGCGCGCGTGTGTGTGTGTGTGTGTGTGTGTGTGTGTGTGTGTGTGTGTGTGTGTGTGTGTGTGTGCGCGTGTGTGTGTGTGTGTCTGTGTGTGTGCCTGTCTGTGTGTGTGTGTGCGCGTGTGTGTGCGTGTGTGTATGTGCGTGTGTCTCCTATTGTGTGTGTATATATGTGTGTGTGTGTGTGTGTGTGTGTGTGTGTGTGTGTGTGTGTGTGTGTGTGCGCGCGCGCGCGGGTGCTCGCGTGTGGTGCTTGTGTGTCTCAGTGCCTTTGTATTTGTGTGTGTGTGTGTGTGTGTGTGTGTGTGTGTGTGTGTGTGTGTGTGTGTGTGTGTGTGTCTGTATGTGTGTGTGTCTGTATGTGGTGTTTTCTGTGTCTCAGTGCCTTTGTATTTGTGTGTGTGTGTGTGCGCGCATGCGCGCGTGCGCGTGCGCGCGCGTGTGTATGTGTGTGTGTGTGTGTGTATGTGTGTTTAAATGTGTGAGCAATGGCTTTGCGTAGGCCCGTCACTATTTGACCTTCCGTCAGCCATTTTCTCAATGCCTTTCTTTCTTTCTTTCTTTCTTTCTTTCTTTCTTTCTTTCTTTCTTTCTTTCTCTCTCTCTCTCTCTCTCTCTCTCTCTCTCTCTCTCTCTCTCTCGTAGGTATTGAACTTGCCAGTCTCAATTTTACGCCCAACCAGTGAAAGTGATTCTCTGTCCCTGTTCAGACTTTTTTATGGCAGAGTGTTGTCTTCAGCCGGAAGGAAGATGTCCTCCCGCTTACTCCTGCCTCCCTCCCACCCCCCACTCCCCACGCCCCACCCGTCACACCACCCCCTCAACCCTCCACCCCCATACATAGTGCACAATCTACGCGAT
>JAWQFJ010002200.1:93900-145188 GCA_034096865.1 Theodoxus fluviatilis | reverse complement strand
ACCCCAAAAAGAGACTAAGGTCCCACACCCAGGACCCAGAAGCCAGCACATCCAGGGAAGGTTCTGGTGTTGGTAGAGAGGAGGACGTTCCCAGCAGTGCACCCCAGACAGTTTCCACAAAGAGAAAATCCCGAGGCAAGAAAACGGGATCGTCTGCCAGTAGCAGGTATGACATCGTGAAATTGGTTCCTTGTCAGAGATGATGTACTGGAGAAAAAATAGCTGATGAAAATATACTGACTTTTTTAGTCTCAACAAAGTCTGTATTGTTATCAGATTTTGCTGTAAAATATATCCCAGTTGTGTGATGACTTTCATGAACAAGCTAACATGTTCTTTGAATATTTGAGCAGGTATATCAGATGACACATTCTATTCCTCATCCTTGCTTGTTCTCTAGTGGGCGGCATACTGCCCAATCCAGAAGCCAAGTGGGGGGCAGTCAGTCTTCAGGCAGCCGCGGGTCGGGGCGAGAGAGGGGGGGCCCGGGCAAGTCTCAGTCAGCTGGCCTGATGTCATCTCAGGAAGGAAACAATGGTGAAGGGGGTGCCAGGCCCAGAGAAGAAGGTGCTTCCGCCTCAACTGCAGGAGGACCACGTGAGTGTACTTTACTCCTCCTGTCCTCTATCCTGGACACATACTTTAAAAAAATGAAAATTTGTCTTATGTTTGCATTGGAGGAAAAGATTGGTGTATAACAGCACATTGAGAATATTTTTAATAGTCAGTGGATTTCACTTTCCTGAAAGGCCCAGTGGAAAAAAGACTGCTCTCATTGATCACTGTCCTCTACAACACCTGTTTGCTTGGTTTGGGTTGGAGCCACAGGGAGAGGTGGGAAAATGCTATCCCTGGCAGGCAAACAGATGATAGAGATGGAAAAACTATGCCAACTGAAGATGAGACTGAGATGGTCTGCAGAGGATGAGAATTCAGGAACCCTCATGCTGCTGGCCAATTCCATGGGGAGCATCAAAGCACTGGCAAGGGCAGAATGTAGAAGGAAGAGAGGACAAGAAAAGTGGAAGGACAGGGATTCCTTCCTTCATCCATTTGCCTTTAATAAAGAGCCTGAGAAGAGGAAAACTTGCAGCCTCTCAGTTCAGAGAGAAGAATTAAAAAGCATCTACTGAAGACCTACTCTGACCCTGACGATTCCCCTGCCTAGCATGACATATTTTCTGAGACCAGCAGCACTGAGAGTCCCAATGGACCTATTTGAACTTAGGTGGGCAGAGAAGAGGGAAATGGCATGCAAAGCAAGTACAGCCCACCAACTCTCCAGGGGACAACTGAGTGACTTGCCATCTGTACCTAATGTGCTATGGATAATGTGGAGCCTGCTCTAACTGACCAGAAAGAAACGGCCCCCTGTGGGTTGGGAGAAAGAATAGACCCACTGTGTCTCCCTACGTGATTCATAAGAGGCGAAAAGCTAAGGACATTGTGTCTTTGTTGGATTTTCTCTAAACTATTCTAGTGATTGTTGTGTTTAATGGCCTCTCATAGCCTACAAAAGCTGATAGGCTGTAAAACGCTATCTATCCATCTATCTGAAAGAAGCATGTTTTAAACTATTAGTGTGTTGTCAGTGAGGTTTTCACCTCTGAGGAGACAGCAACACAAATTCATCAGTCCCACCCTGTCTCCTTGCTGAATGTGGCAAGGTGGATAGGCAAATTCCATCTGGATAACGGATTCACCATTACATTATTGCTAAAGATGGGGGAATCCCTGACATTTCCAGTTGTTTAGATTATGCTTCCATGAAAAGGAACACAGTCTGAAAGGCCTATTGTAGCAGGTAGGATCTACATGTCAGCTGGTTGGACCTGGCAAACACTCATGACTTTGTTCCACACCACCTTGTCAACTTTGTGTTTTGCAAAGGGAATGCAGTGGCACAAGGGCAACAGCTTCTCTCCTTCGTGACATCACAGACCTAGCAGAAGGAAAGAGAGAGGCAGAGCAAACTCTGCTGAGGCTTCCAGCTCATAGACCAGACCAGGATGAAATTGGAGCCAATGAAAAGCTGAAACTTGTCACTCTGCAAAGGGCAGATATCCACAGACTCCTACTAGATGGAGGGAGAGGGAATTCCAACAATAAAGGAAGAGCTGGTGAAGAGCCTCAAGCCACACAGGCAGGCAGAGCAGCAGACTGGACCACCTTGGAAGAAGCCCATCCTAGAGATCAGGACGGAAGAATTCCCATGAAAAATGGAATCTGAATACATTAATGTTATCTGTTCCACCATTGACCTCTGCTGACTCCAGGAAATGTGCACAATGGAAGTTTAGTGAGAATGACTGCTCCACATTTGGAGGGACAGGGAACCTTGAACATACTTGTGCCAGATGGACGCACTCTCATGCAAAGAACATTCATGGTCAAACTACTGGAGCAGGCCTGGAAAGTCTTTTGACCTGGCTCCAGCTGGAGAACTGTGGACTATTAGGAATGAAGGTAGTGGTTGTTTACTGTAACTTTTGTATGATCTAGAAACTTGTACCAGGTAAATTTGATTTAACCGAACAGTTTCTTTCTTTACAGAGCCATTTCAGTTTTGTGTGTGTGTGTATGTTTTTGTTTCCAAACAAGGAACTTGAATCTGCAGCAACATAACAACATTAATTTATGCTGACAAGAGCCATTAACTTCCCCGAGTATGGATTTGATAGATGGAAAACAGCAATTTTCACTCCTGCAAGTTGTTTTTTTGGTTTTTTTGCATCAGGACTTTACTGTCATGCTATGTAAGGGCCAGTCACTCTTTCAAAAGCTGCATCTCTGTTCGGAGTACATAGAACTCTTTTCTCTGGGCAGCCTCAGGCTCAGGTGGTCCAAGCTCCGGAGCTCCAGACAATGATGCTGAAGACAATGACATGGGTCGTCTCCAGGGTAAGTTTTGAGAAGAAAACAAAGATTGAGATGATTGAAGGAACATGTTTAGCTAAGAGTTAGTGCTGAAGAACTGAAATTTTGTCACAGTGCTTGATCCTTTTATGATGATTCCTTGCAAGAGAGGATGGTCTTTACCTCTGGCACATGCAAGCAAGTGTTGTGGAATTTTTCCAGAAGCCCTCACAGGTAGCTCCACTGTTCCTTTGCTTTCCAAGGAAAAAATTGCAGAGTTGCTCTAATTTGTGACCAATACAGCTTTGGGGGGAGTGGGGGTGGGGCATGTGTGTGTGGATAACCAGCCACAGAAAGGGGTCAAGTCGAATGCTCTGCATCTCTCTTGAAGAGTACTTAGTCACTTCATGGAAGTGTGCTTCCCAGCTCCTACCTGTGGGGAACATAGACTGCTGTAGTTATGAAGCCATGCATCTTTCCCTCTCCCCACCCCACCCACCCCCACTCAAGAGATGAATTACTGGGTTAATGAGACCTCTTGTCAGGACGTTAAAAATCTTTCTTTCAAATGTTCAGAAAGGCCAAGCTAGATGACCAACCCTCTCAGAAGGGCAGGCAGCTGGAGGCCGACCATCTAGACAGAACAATCCCTTCTTTTTCTCTCTCTTTCCCCCCTTTTCCCTCTCCCCCAAGTCCCCCTTCAGAAGTGGGGAAGGCAAGGGTCCCATCAAACAGTCACGATGACCTTCCTCCTCTAACATCACTCCCAACCCCACCCCCTCTTTCTACTATGAAGGACTCCTATATATCAGCATCCTTTAGCCTCTTTTGGTATCTTGTATCTCTTCATAATCATAAAGGCTGAACAAACCCCTTCACATAGCTACATAGCTGGGAAGCAGGAGCCAGGTCGTTGTCATAACAAAACCCCCCAAATAATGGACCCTCTTCATCCTCTCTGGGTGCCTTGTGTCTGTCAATAATTCATGCTGAGGCTGTAGCAAAGCCCAATGGTCCTGTAGTGCTCCATGGAGAAACCTTACCCTCAATGGTTTCCTGGTTTCGAGGGTGGTGGGAGTGCCCTCTGTAGGGGAAAACCCACTGGGCTTGCTTTATAGAAAGCAGTTCACACAGAGTGGTCACTGAGCACCTCCTCAGTCTGCCAGGAGGCAGTGAGAGTGAGTAGAGTGTCAGCATTACCAAGAAGGAGCTTAGAAGGCACAGGTAGTGCAAATTACTCATTTCACGACACATGCATACTTGGTGTGTCTGTGTTTGTGTGTGTGTGTGTGTGTTTGTATGTCTGCCATGGCTTGCTTGTTCAGACATTGCCCGTTTTGAATGAATCCTGAGTTTTCTTAGATATGTAGATATTTTTTTAGTATTTTGTGTGTTTTATTAATGCATTACATCTTTTAATTGTTTAGGAATTGTTTTTGACTCATATGAATGCAGGTCATTGTAATGGCTAGTTTGCCTAGTGGCTGACCTAGTTGTGTTTAATGTCATTATGGTAAGAAAACTAGATCCTTGGTATTGTTCTCAAAATCTAATTGACCAAGGAATCCAGAGCTTTCAAATTTACCATGAGGGTTGCTGGTAATGTTACTTGTTAGTATTGTTTGTTGCTGACTGCTGTGCAGGACTATCTGACAAATGAAATAAAGTGTAATGTTCACATCTCTTTTGGACTTTTCAGTGAGGATTTGAAACCCTCAATGATTGAAAGTATTTGATTGTTAATCTCCTGTGGCAGCACAATATGTATGACCTTTAGTAATTGATGGCATTCCTCCACTGGACAACACAGACAGTACACCAGTGTGTACATTGATCTGGTTGTTGAATTATTATGTAATTTTGATATCGTGGGACATTTCATGTGAGTCAAACATGTTAGTCCTCATGTGGGATTTCAGATAGGTATTTGTCAGAGGGAACTATTGTTTCTCATGTACTTTGATATTTATGCATGTTATGCGTATGATCTTTCAATAGTAAATTTTACTGATGGGTCACTTGTCAGAATTGATTTATTGCATTGCATATTGCACCACTGTTTCTGGAAGTATTGATGAATGAACTCTGGTGCCATGCTGTGGAATTCATCTCCACACTTGATGACGGGCAACAGGATTCCAGTGGATGCTTTCTCTTCTCAGAATTGGCCCTCACCCTGGTAGTTGAGGCTGATGCTGCAGGGGCATAACTAGTCCCAGCCTGATAGTAGTGGCATAGGTTGCGGGTGATGAGGAGGGAAGATCATGCATGAAATGTGGTTTCCAAAACTTAAACAGTAGGGTCATTCTCCTGAACACTGGTCAGAATGGATGTCAACATTTTCATTTGATTATTTTTTTAATCTGTTGGTATGATATATAAGCTGAGTGTGTATGTTTTCTTTTATAATACTGTGAAAAATGGCACTTGTTGAATTTAATGGAATAATTTGTGAGAAATTTAGCCTTGCTGTGACATTTCTCGCATAACTCAGGACACCAAATAAGAATAAATTCAGCACATTCATGTAAGAAAATCTAATTTAATAAATGAAATGTCTGATGGAATGAATGTAAAATCAGATTCTACACATTAGAAAGTGGTAATAAAGCTTACCTGAAGACATTGTTTGGGTTTATACAAAAACAGATCCTACTGAAAGCTGCAACCATTAAAAAATATTGTATCATAAAGGCAAGTCATAAATGATTTATTCAGTTTTGTGTATTAACATTTACTATTGTGTACTCACTAGCAATCCATAACATATATATACATTGTAAAATAAATTAATTGTATATTGTATTTGATTGTGCAACTTCAAATGTCTTGCATGTTAACATGTACACCAAATCAAACCAGAACATAAAGCACAGGCTTTCAGAGATTTTACTGGCTTCCTTTTTAGGGGAACATAAAGTCTTTTCCCTCCATCAATTGTTGGAACTGGCAAAATACCAATGATCTGAGGGAGAAAAAAAAGGACACGAGATCTGTCTTCAATTTCTGGGAAGACTATGTACCACTTTCCTTCAGGAAGCAGACATGGGCTCTCATCCAGCTTTTCAGTCTGTTGACATAAGTAATTATTGTTATGAATTATAAGATTGAAATGTTTATTTATAATAATGTTTTATAAAGTTAAGCATTGAGCACATCTAATTTCTTAAGTAATTGTATTGAAATGAAATATGCCTCTTCAAATTCTGTGAAGACAAATGTGTATTAAATAAGTTTTTTTCAATGGTCAGCATCAATAATTCAGCTTACAATAAAAAGAGTCAATCAACCCTCAGTCAGGTAAACAATTGCAAGTTTTATTTTATTTGGTATGCATATTGAACTATTCAGATGCTAAAAAATCTTATTAAAAACTCACCAACCAGAGAATATTTACCTGCACAAAATCTCAAATTTTCACAGTAATAAGATACAAGTTATCAGAACTTAAGTGAGAATCACATCTGCAATGCCATGTACCACATTTAATTTCAAAGCTCAAAATGTTGATGCCCTGTTTTCGTATGAAACAAAGTATCAGTTTTCATTCCAGTTACAAGTCTTTACTAAACAAAATCTATTCCAAGTTGGATCAATACATTCTGGTAATGATAATGCTACAAGCTGTGGCATACATGTTTCCAAAAAATTGGAATTTAAATGAACCATATTGCATGTGTATCTCGGACGCCAGTTGTCTCGAGTACCAGTGGTGTACAGGATATGCTCAAGACAGTACCAACAACTTTGGAAGAAAAATTGATTATGTATCCCAAGAGAAACCTCATGTTTTTGAAAGATTAATTCTGTTTATAACTGCACCAGAATAAACAGAAAAGTGAGACCAAAAGTTGCCGTACACACTGAGGAAAATCAAAACTAGACAGCTTTGTCACCAGCAGTATGAACCTTTTCTGCCTCAACTGCAGACACAAACCATGATTCAAGTCCAGAAAAACTTAGTTTCGCTTTTGGGCCCCCAAATGTATTTCCTGTGGGTTGGGGGATTAGAATAGACCCACTGCGTCTCCCTACGTGATTCGTAAGAGGCAAACAAATAGGGACATCATGACTTCATTTGCACTTACTCTAAACTATTCCAGTAATTTTTGTGCTTAATGGCCTTATATAGCCTACAAAGGCTGATAAGGCCGTAAAACACCATCCATCCATCCATCCCCCAAACATGAATTCATATGTCTATAGATGAAGTTATTCTAGTATTGGGTGAATCAAATATAAGATTGTGTGTTTAAACCTTTAAGATAATGATGAAAAATCTAGAATCTTTGCATCTTGCGCATCATTCTGGCACTCTTGGACACCACTCCTTGAATCAACAAGTGCTCTATCCCAAACACTGACTCAATGGAGGATGCGGTCGCTCTGTGTGACCCCCTGCACAAGCTGTCTTGCCTTTTTCACTCTGAAGTCAATTAAATATTACTCCGAAGTAATATTTTAGCTGAAGTAGTTGACATGAAGCTTTTAACATTGGAAGCATAGATAAATCCTACAGCTTCTTACCATTGAATGAGTGTGCAAGAAGTTATTGTGTTGACCAATGTAGAGGGCACCACGAGATGCGTGTGAGATGCGCTGATTTCACGTCCATTAGCAGCAAAAACTTTCATAGAATGTGCATCTCGGCACAACAATTTACTTGAATTTATGCCTGCATTTGAGGTTTCTGCAGCAACTGCTGCAATATGATTGCATTTAACCAGTTTTCCCATACCAAACTTGACACTGTGTTGGCGTGTCATACTTTTGACTGGGGGGAAACACAGAGTTCAGTGCTAATAGTATTCATAACACAAATGGCACACATGCCTGTGTTGTCATTCATCCCATTCCTTTAAATATACAATATTGTGAGAAAAAAAATATTTTAACAGTGATTTTTAAAATTTCAACCTAAATTAAAACCCATCCTACAGACCACTTTTCAGAATGACCCAGTAACGTTTTCTTAAAACAATTACATGGATTTGTGGTTTTTTTCAACTATGAGTACATCTTGTGGTATAGGTTTTGCTATATTTTGTTGGATAGCTCAAAAGACATGCAAAATAAAAGGGTAGATGTCTCATCCTTGAAAGCTAGCTCTTCTTAAAGTAGCGCAGACACTGAACAATCCCAATTGTGTCGTCAGGGTAAGGGTTAAAACAGAAATCTTCCCCCTCTCTCTCTCTCTCTCTCTCTTTGCCTCTGAGACATAGGAATGTATTGAGAAGGAAGATTTTGAAATATTCTTGTATGACTCTGAGGTGGCATTGGTGAACCTGACTCTGGTGTCATTTCAGCTTTGCTTGAGGCAAGAGGTCTTCCTTCTCACCTTTTTGGTGCCCTGGGGCCTCGAATGCACCAGCTCCTTCACCGCACAATGAGTGGTGGCACCAGTAAGTTTTGTCCAGGTCTTGCAGTTGTGAAAGTTGTCTTGGTGGTATGGGTGATAGATAGTTCTAAGATTTTCTCATTACAAGCCATCAATAGTGATGCTTCACGGTAAGAAAATGTCAACTTAATTTCTGCTGGGTAAAAGTGGATGGCATGGTCTGCTGCATGTACTGTATGCTTGCATTGGTGCTTTGCAAGGTCCACCTTTAATGTTTAGAGTGAAAATTATCTCCTCGGCAAAGAGAGTGATATTGTAAACTGCAGAGCTCTGGCTACAAAGTAGAAATCTGATGACACATGCTTCAATTTCATCTTGAATTAACCCTTACACTTCCGAGCGCAGATATAGCCGCGGTTTGAGGGTCGTTCCCTTTGCTGTGAAGCTATTATCAGCAACCAAGTACGAGGTCACATGACTCGCTATCACGTGATCAGTGACGCGTCAGTGCAAATGGCGAGCGGCTTTGTTTACATTTCGGCGAAGTTTTCGATCGGTATTTCTGGTGTTTTTTGTCGTTGTGCAATGTGACTTTCTGTGCATGACTCTTTCACGGCACATGAGTCATGAATAGGGATGATATGAATCATTTTGAGTACGAAATCCCGGGAGATGGTGAAGCTAGCAAGGATGGAAGTACTGTAGCGATAAAGAAGGAAATCTCGTCTTGAGTGAAGAAGATGATTCGTCGGAGTGGGACGCTGAGACTGACAGATCCGATGAGGATGCTCAACCCAGCACCTCGAGTGGGCGTGGTCGAACTCGTCAATGCATTAGTTCTCGACGTGGAAGATTTCGTCGAGATTCCCCGCGACTCGGTGCATTCGATCAGACATTCGATGTGCACATCTCGAAAGAATACCCCGTGTACGAAGGGAAGGAAGCACGGACCCACGAATTCCCCCCTCTGGATGCTCTCCCAGTGGACTTTTTTGATCTAGTGTTCTCTCAAGATGCCATTGATCTTCTCGTTGAGCAAACTAATTTGTATGCTCGACAGAAGCGTGCTGAATGGGACTATGACACAAGCCCAGTGGAAATGAGAGCTGTCATCGGCATGCTGTTTTTCATGGGGATCCATCGCCTGCCAGAGATGAACCATTATTTTTCCACCCACTGGGTGCTACTTGTACCGGAGTTCACTGCAAGATTCACGCGGCGAAGATGGTGGCAGCTATAGAGCAATCTGCACCTGGCAGACAATGAATCTCCAAGACCAAGACCTGGAGACCCACATTATGACAAGCTGTGGAAGGTGAGGCCTCTCTTCCATCTACTCCTGAGAGCATTTCAGGAGAAGTTCTACATAGACCAGAACACTTCTGTTGATGAGATTATGATAAAAGGGAAGGGCAGGAACCCGATCAAGCAGTACAGGAGAGGGTCAGTGTGCTGAATTTTCATATGTAAAGTTGTCCCTCAAATATTGCTCACTAGTCTTCATTGTTTGTTTTTTCTTGCTCAGATGGGTTCTCAAAGCTTGTCTGATATGTCAGAATTTATTCCTGGGAATTTTCTAAGTGTAATTTGTAGGTTTTAGTATCATTACTAAATTTTTCATCAATTTTCAGGATACATTTTTTTAAAATCATTGCACCTTATGCAAATGAGCTTGTTTAGGAAAAGTTGATTTTGTGTTCAATGTGTACCCTGTCCTTTTTCCTACCATAGACTGTACAGTTTTGCCTACTTTCCTGCATTTTTTCCCCAGATGTACCTGATAACAGATAAGACCCCAAAATGCTGAAATACACATGCTTGGATTAGAATTTTTCTGTTTGTCTCAGGTGTGTCTTTTCTGCTCAAATAGACATCCAAAGTGTGCCTGATGTGTCAGAAGTCATTTCTGAAAAATTACAAGTCATCATTTGTAGTTTTTAAATAGTTGCTTATGATGTTTCTCTGTGTTTGCCCCCCTAAACACATGGCAAATTTAGAGTTACTGCCCTTGTATGCAAATGAGGTTGTTTAGAAAAAGTTGATTTTGTGTCCAATATGTACCTTGTCCTTTTTCCTACCATAGACTGTACATTTTTGCCTACTTTGCTGCATTGTAAGTAGTTGGGAATTTTTTCCACAGATATACCCGATAAGACCCAAAAATGACAAAATACACATGCTTGGCTTAGAATTTTTCTGTTTGTCTCAGGTGTGTCTTTTCTGCTCAAATAGACACCCAAAGTGTGCCTGGTATATCAGAAGTCATTTCTGGAAAAATTCATGTTGTTATGTGTAGTTTTATTATTTTTGCTGTTTTTTTATCCATAAATTTTCACCAAAAATCAAGTAAAATTTAGAGTTACTGCCCTTGTATGCAAATGAACTTGTCCAGAAAAAGTTCATTTTTGACTCACATGCGAAGCAGAAGTGAGTCTATGTACTCACCCGTGTCGTCCGTCCGGGCGTCCGTGAAAAACTTTAACGTTGGATTTTTCTCGGAGACTATTAAGTCTATCAACACCCAATTTGGCATGATGGTGTATGATGACAAGGCCTCAAAAAACAAACATAGTGACTTGACCTTGCTTTAAGGTCAAGGTCGCAGGGGCCATAAATGTTGTCTAAAAAACAGCCATTTTTCACATTTTCTCAATTTTCTCAGAAGTTTTTGAGATTGGATACCTCACCTATACACGGTGTATAGGGCAAAGAAATCCCTATCTTTTGATACCAGTTTGATTGACCTTGCTTCAAGGTCAAGGTCACAGGAGCTCTTTAAAGTTGGATTGTATACATATTTTGAAGTGACCTTGACCCTGAACTATGGAAGATAACTCTTCCAAACTTCATAACATTGTAGTACACATGTTATACTTTCATCATGAGACACATTTGGTCACATATCATCAAGGTCAAGGTCACTTTGACCCTTATGAAATGTGACCAAAATGGGGTAGTAAACCACTAAAAGTGACCATATCTCATGGTAGAAAGTGCCAATAAGCATCATTGTGCTTCCTATGTCTTGAATTAACAGCTTTGTGTTGGGTGACCTTGGATGACCTTGACCTTGACCCAAGGTCAAGGTCACATGGAATTTGGTAGGGAAAATGTGTAAAGCAGTTCTTAGTGCATGATGTCATTGCTAGGTTTAGTTGTTTGACCTTGACCTTAAAGGTCACTTGAAGGTCAGGTCATGTAAAGGTCAAGGTCATGTAAAGGTCAAGGTCAAGCATGTGAGTCGTATGGGCTTTGCCCTTCTTGTGTTTTCAGTATCTGCCCTGTTCATTTTACTTTAATAAAATGTATAGTTTTATACACTTCAGTGTTCTGGTTGTTTTTTAAATCTTTTTTCTCCTGAAATCACCAATATTTTCACAAAAGTTGGAAATAGTTATGGAAGTGTAAGGGTTAAGGACAGAGAATACAACTCTACTGTTCCCCTCTGTTCGATAGTTTTTGACTCACATGCGAAGCAAAAGTGAGTCTATGTACTCACCCGTTTCGTCCGTCAGGGCGTCCGGGCGTCCGAAAACTTTAACATTGGATTTTTCTCGGAGACTATTAAGTCTATCAATACCAAATGTGGCATGATGGTGTATGATGACAAGGCCTCAAAAAACATACATAGTGACTTGTCCTTGCTTCAAGGTCAAGGTCGCAGGGGCCATAAATGTGGTCTCAAAAACAGCAATTTTTCACATTTTCCCAATTTTCTCTGAAGTTTTTGAGATTGGATACCTGACCTATATATGGTATATAGGGCAAAGTAAGCCCTATCTTTTGATACCAGTTTGGTTGACCTTGCTTCAAGGTCAAGGTCACAGGAGCTCTTCAAAGTTGGATTGTATACATATTTTGAAGTGATCTTGACCCTGAACTATGGAAGATAACTGTTTCAAACTTAATAATTATGTGGGGCACATGTTATACCTTCATCATGAGACACATTTGGTCACATATCATCAAGGTCAAGGTCACTTTGACCCTTATGAAATGTGACCAAAATGGGGTAGTGAACCACTAAAAGTGACCATATCTCATGGTAGAAAGTGCCAATAAGCACCATTGTGCTTCCTATGTCTTGAATGAACAGCTTTGTGTTGCATGACCTTGGATGACCTTGACCTTGGGTCAAGGTCACATGTATTTTGGTAGGAAAAATGTGTAAAGCATTTCTTAGTGTATGATGCCATTGCTAGGTTTAGTTGTTTGACCTTGACCTTGAAGGTCACCTGAAGGTCAAGGTCATGTAAAGGTCAAGGTCAAGCATGTGAGTCGTATGGGCTTTGCCCTTCTTGTTTAGTTTTAGGCATGTGAAAAGAAAAAAAGAGACTAAAAACCCCCCAAGATTAGAACTAGCCTCAAATGCTTATGCCTTAGTTGGATTTGTGCTTTCTTGATGTCCATGAAATCCCACAGGTCCCACAAGTGACGTGGGAGTTATTTATGTTATAGACTGCTAATGTATTTTTCTTTGGCCAAGATTCTTTTGGGCTTGTGTTATGGTTTCTTCAATCCTGCATTGATTTTGTTTGAAATTCTTGGGCTTAAACTTGGGTGGTTCTTAGGGCTGATAATCTTTAAGTTTAATTGCTTTTTAAAAATGAAGCTGTGTTTCTACTGTTTGAGGTAATCTCTAAGTGACAGGTTTACACCCCTTTTGTATTCAGTCTTGATTTCCCAGTGAACATGAGCACAGGTCAAAAATAGTCTAAATCCTTTAAACTTCAGGAAGATTATGCATAAATGAACTGAAAATGCTTAGAAGGCCACAAAGCATCCTAAAGCAGTGGTTGGTTTAAAAGAAAGAAATAGAAAAATAATTTGTGCTGAAAATTTTAAACTATGATTCTGTTTTCATCCTGGCATCAGAAACCTACAAATTTCTTGTCCAGATATACTGAATTGAAAAATCATTTTGAGGAATGCAGATTTGTGATGAACGCATCAACAATTTGCTCAGTCCCCTTCTGGAGCTTCGTATCTATGTCTCCTCTGAAGGCACTGTATGTAATGCTTAAAGAGACAGCAGGTGAAACCTAAGCTGCAACAGAGGGATTGTGTCACCATAGGATGACATTCTCAGAAGCCTAGGTTCAAACTTGCAGATTCCCTTTATTAAAATTTACAAAAACTGTTTTGTAGGGCTCAAGGCATTGTAGTGAAAACTCACATAAAATGAGCCATTCTTGTAATTGAATAGGGAAATTATCAGGAATTGCCAAATGAACTAATAAGGTATGTTTTGAATATATGTAACAGATGTAATATTTGCCAGCAACTGTAGACAAGGCAGGGGTATTTTGCCAGAACTTAAAAGGCTGCCATTTCTGCTGAGATTGAAATATATATATATATATATATATATATAAATCACTCTTATACCGCACGATACTCCCACTCAGTGAGACTCAAAGCGCTTCAACCGATGTCGAGGCTGCCTCTCAGTGTGTAGTGTCTCAAGTCAATGAGACCAGTGCCCTGCTGCCAAAGGCGCTGGCACACTGTTTTCCACAAAGGAGGAATTGTGCTTGCTGGGTGTTTTTGACTCACATGCGAAGCAAAAGTGAGTCTATGTACTGAGCCGTGTCGTCTGTCCGGGCGTCCGTCCGTCCGTCCGGGCGTCCGTAAAAAACTTAAACGTTGGATTTTTCTCGGAGACTATTGTCTATCAACACCAAATGTGGCATGATGGTGTATGATGACAAGGCCTCAAAAAACATACATAGTGACTTGACCTTGCTTCAAGGTCAAGGTCACAGGAGCCATAAATGTGGTCTCAAAAACAGTCATTTTTCACATTTTCCCAATTTTCTCCCATGTTATTGAGAATGGCGACCTTAGCTACAAGTGGTATATAGGTCAAAGCAAGCCCTATCTTTTGATACCAGTTTGGTTGACCTTGCTTCAAGGTCAAGGTCACAGGAGCTCTTCAAAGTTGGATTGTATACATATTTTGAAGTGACCTTGACCCTGAACTATGGAAGATAACTGTTTCAAACTTAATAATTATGTGGGGCACATGTTATACTTTCATCATGAGACACATTTGTTCACATATCATCAAGGTCAAGGTCACTTTGACCCTTATGAAATGTGACCAAAATGGGGTAGTGAACCACTAAAAGTGACTATATCTCATGGTAGAAAGTGCCAATAAGCACCATTGTGCTTCCTATGTCTTGAATTAACAGCTTTGTGTTTCATGACCTTGGATGACCTTGACCTTGGGTCAAGGTCACATGTATTTTGGTAGGAAAAATGTGTAAAGCATTTCTTTGTGTATGATGTCATTGGTAGGTTTAGTTGTTTGACCTTGACCTTGAAGGTCACCTGAAGGTCAAGGTCATATAAAGGTCAAGGTCAAGCATGTGAGTCGTATGGGCTTTGCCCTTCTTGTTTTTTTACTGTGGCCGACACCCACCCGTCGAGGACATGAGCGTCAGGATCTTTATAGTGCGTGATTTTGATGTTGTGAATGCGTATCACACACTAGACCTCGGTTTATTAAGGTCTCATCCGAAGGACCTGGGGAGAGGCCCTGAGGAGGGCCGTTTGGTAGCCCTAAAGAGGGCCATTTGGTACCCGGTTTCACTCCTGGGTGGGGAGAAGCAATGGGAGTTAAGCATCTTGCTCAAGGATGCAATTCTGGGGACCGCGCAGCTTCGAACGCCGCACCCACTGGCCGCAAGCGGTTGTAGGTCCAGCGCGCTAACCACTCGGAGACAGGAATGTGAAGAAAAGCCAAGAGCTGTGCAGGATGGAAGTAAAATTGGCCTTTGGTAATATCACATTCAAGGTGAAATCTTCAAATGTAGAGAAGTTGTTTTTACGGGGGGAGTTTCTTGTGTAACTTGCATGGTTCACAATTTTGCCATCAGGCACATCATGTTGTGAATGCCTTTTATGGTATATCATTGAATATATCATAAATGCTCCACTAAGAAAACCTTTTCAAACAATGAATGCAGTTATTTAAGATGCATGCATCTGTCAGACGTGCATGAATGTGAGTTGTTGTAATGGCTATAATTTGGCCTCTAGCCTTTTTTGACTCACATGCGAAGCAAAAGTTTCTCCTTCTTTTTGATTTCTTAACTTTTTCTCCCATCTCTCCCGCCCCTGGGATTGAACCACGGCACAGCGCCTCGCTGCAAAGCCCAACGCCTTAGCATGCTGGACCATCTACACCTCCCAAAAAAGAGGCTATCAATAGCCCAGCAGAGGCTTTGGGTTGGCTTTGAACTCATGAGGGCACAAGGGGAGAGCACTGGGATGTGGGCTGCCAGGATCTTTTTATTATGACGTAAACTAAACACCATGGATTTCTGGGAAGATCCCACAGACATCACAACTTTCATTCTTGTTGGCACGTAAAGACGTTTAACCAACAGGTGCATCAATCGATGTTCACCTATGCATTCATGCACAATCATGCACACTGGTATGCACTTGGCATATCATTGCATGACAACTGTCTTGATGTCACACTTCATCACTTTCTCTGATGCTCAGCCAGATCCATCTGGTATATCTATCTATGGCTTGTTATTGGAATGCGCTGGAACAGCTTCATTTATTTACTTTTAAAATTGTTTTCATTTTTTTGTTCATTTGCTTTTCAAGCTTTGCTTTGTATGTTTTTTTTATACATGGACTTTGTTGTTCACAGGTCATCAGATTGAAAGAGAATTTCTTGAATTGTTTGACAGTGAAGACCAACTATTTAACATGTTGAAGCCCATGCCAGATCATCCCACCTTTTCAGTGAGCAAAGTACAGAGTCTGCAAACAAGCTTGCAGTCTGGCAATGAAGATTCACAGCTCTCCGCTGCTATTGAAATGAATCAGGTGAGAATAAAAGAATTCTTCCTTGTGGTACATTTCTCACGGGACAAAATCCTACGGGGGGGTGCAGTTTTGAGAGGTGACTTTCTGCATTTTGGCTTTTTTCTCCACGTGTTCTTGCAAATCTGTTTACTGTGTACTCTGCATCAGTGTGGGATATGACAAGCCTTGTTTTGTTAGCTTTAGTTATCAGGGTGGTGATGTTGAAAATGTTGATGAAACGACATTTTGGTAATTGGTCTGAGTGGTAGGGGACTTGCTCACTTTGCAGATGCTTGTGATGGGCAATGAGGACAGCCTTGCTGGGTTTCCTGTGAAGCAGGTTGTTCCCAGTCTGATCCAGCTCTTACACCCTGACAAAAACTTGGAGATCCAGCTCAACGCCTGCCGTGCACTGGCCTACATGATGGAGGCCCTGCCACGCTCCTCCTCTGTTGTGGTTGATGCTGTTCCTCAGCTCCTGCAAAAGGTCAGACATCTTCTGATGCCTTGTAACTCCCAGTGTTTAAAATTGCGGAGAGTTGTGATGATGAATGTTTGCCTGGTAGCCAACTGTGAGAGACCCACTGGTGGAAGGCAGTTCACTGAGAGTCTTTAATCTTTGCATTTTCTCAGAAACCATTTGTCTGGGATTCTGAAAACACTCATCTTGGTTGTATAATTTTGGTTGTAAATCGTGGTGTCTCCATATGTTGATATCAAACATGGGATTATGTTTACTTCCCTGGGTAACTGAACAGCTGAGACTTAGGTATTTGTGTAGGGTATTTCTGAAGTGATGTTTGGTTGAGAAGTCAAGTTTGATTCCATGATAGTAGCAGTAAGATTGTCTCTTTCAGTGGCTGTGCCACATTGCAAATCTTTTCAGTACAGCCACTGATTCTAGTTGGCAGAGCTGGAAATGATTCTTGGCACAAAGCATGACAAATTTTGGAAATGGCATTAATAAGCCCTGAGCCTCATCCATCCTGTAGGGAAACACGTGTGTGTGTGTGTGTGTGTGTGTGTGTTTTCTTTGCAAGTGCATGCCAAAAAAAATTCTTTCTGATTATTGTGCCAATCCACCATCTGAGGGGCTGGTTACAATGGCTCCTACCAGAACAGTCTGTCTCATGCCTTTTTATCCCAATTGCTTAAATTTATTTGTTTTGCAGTGTATACGCCACGACAATGAATTTAACATGCACTGGAGGCAGTTGTGAGAAACTGGTAAAGATTGTTAAAGTATTATTTGTAGATAATAGAGAAATAAGAATTTCTCATGCAACGTATGTTTGTTTTTGTTTGTCACCCCCTCTCTTCTGTAGGCTTGGAGAGCGATCAAGCCAATTGGTTTTGCTTCAGATTACCTGAAACACCAAAGCACGGAGTGGGGCGAGGGTGGCTGTGTGTGCGTGGCCATTTGTCACTCACAGGGATGAACTGGAGATTCACAATCACTGTATTTATTCTTACAGCTACTCCAAATAGGATGCATGGATGTTGCTGAGACAGCCATTTGTCACTCACAGGGATGAACTGGAGATTCACAATCACTGTATTTATTCTTACAGCTACTCCAAATAGGATGCATGGATGTCGCTGAGACAGCTCTCACTGCACTGAAAACTCTGTCATCACGTCACGGAAAATCTATTCTCCAAGCAGTAAGTGCATGACTGTTATCATTCTGAACACAGAGATATAGTATCTCTGACACAGGTTGGTCACGTGACTTCGGCTCCACATTCCAATGATTTTACCAATCAAAATTCAACATGATCAAAAGACCATTGAGAGTAAAAAGAGACGATTCTATTTCACTCCAATTATTTATCCCGATAGATAAACACAAATTTGGTGTTCTAATAAAACTAATCTATGAGATTTTCAGGAAATCATTTGAGAACTACTTTTAGCGCGAACGTCGTCTATAAGGTTGCAAACTGCCTTCAGCACGTGCACAATTGTGTATACACGCAATCTTTGGAACTAGTATAAACGCAGCGAAAAGGATTCCTAAGGCTCCGGGCTGGTTTCGTGAATCTATGGTTATACTCTCGCAAGTAAATGCTTTCTGGCCGGAACCTGTGGTCTAACTGCCTTCACACTGCTTGACGAGCTGCTTGAGTCCACACTTCGATCATTCGTGTATCGACTGATCTAGAAGGAAGATTTTACTCACTGTTGTTGAACGTTGATCGAGTGGAAGTTTCTTCTGTAGGAATCCGTCCGATTCCGAAGTTCGATATCATCGGAGAGCTCAGAAGCAGTTTTTCTAAGTTTAATCCTTCTAAGCATACATTAACCCTCTGCGCACCGTCGGCGGTCATAACCGCCGACGTAGTTACCTCCCCTCACAGCCGTCGGCGGATACAGTCGACAGACGGATAGGCATGTTTGAATCTGGCGCCGTTTGCTATGAATCTTGGGATTGTGAGAGCTCTCTACGCATGGAGACTGTGCAGAAGAGCCTCGCTTTCATAATAACAGTCGCCATATTTTTTCACTGCAAGTGCGCGAATTTAGAGCGAATTTTGAAGTTACCGATCGATGTAGACACGCTGCTGCGCGATTTCGACTGCCCACGTTGGCCCAGAAATGGCTGAGCTCGATCCTGATGAAGAGCGAATCTTTGAAATATTGTTCGATTCTGACTCGGAAGAAGAATTCCATGGCTTCACAGAGGAAGATTTGGTCGAGTTTGCCACAGACTGACAGTGACAGACGAAATCGAAGTTGAACCAGCCCAGTCCAAGATTCCGTCTGCGTATGACCACTCATGGTTGCTGTGGCAAACTCGACCAAATCTTCCTCTGTGAAGCCATGGAATTCTTCTTCCGAGTCAGAATCGAACAATATTTCAAAGATTCGCTCTTCATCAGGATCGAGCTCAGCCATTTTTGGGCCAGCGTGTGCAATCGAAATCGCGCAGCAGCGTGTCTACTTCGATCGGTAACTTCTGAATTCGCTCTAAATTCGCGCATGGACTCTCCTCAACATGTGCCCGATGAGGTATCTAAATCGGATGCTTTTCATCTCTATTTCAACTAATAAAGTCGTTGACTTGATGGTCGACGAAACGAATCACTACGCTGGTCAAGTGAGGGCGAAGAAAGGAAGCGATGCGGGAATTTATTCTCGAGTAAGTCAGTGGCACTCGACACGTTTTTTTTTTGTTGTCTCAGTTTTTTTTCTTATCATATTGTATTGCATGGACATAAATTTCAGTGGGTCTATCAGAGAGAGCATTCAATTTTCCATCTTTCCTCCAAAAATTTTGCCTCTATAGCAAAGAATAAAATAATTGTATATTTTTAAACAGAAGAGGGGTCTCGGTTTTTGGGCACGCCCAGAAAATAACTGGCTGCAGGGAGGAAAAACCGTGAAAAATTAATGGCGTCCAGAGGGTTAAATTAATGATTCCTCATCAGTAAAAGCACTCAGCGGGTTTCTGGGCGTATCGTACTATCGGTCCAAAAGATTATCATTATGCAGACGGGATTGGTTGCCTTACTCGCACAATGAAGCATAATTGTTGGTGTTGTATTCGAAGTCCTTATAATTAGTAGAGTTCACAATATTACACTCTTGTGAATAGAATTTTACCGCATACAAGTTCTATATATATGGGAAATCGATGTTTAGAAAATGAATTGACGAAAAGATGGCTGCCAGTATCGAGTGTATTGATCACAACAAGCGGAGGAAAACACTCAACGATGTGGTATGCCATTCAGCATGGCTGAGACTCAGTGTTCAGAATGGTGGTATGCATGTTATGGAAGAATTAAGGCTATCACGTGACCAACCTGTCGCCGAGACTATATTCACTATAGTCTCAGCCACGCTGAATGGACTGTTATGTGGGGGTTTGAATCCTAAGCTTTACCAAGTGCATTACTGCCATGCTTCAAGATGATGCATTTGGTGTCCAGTGGCTTGTGTTTATCTGCAGCCAGGTTGCCCAACTACTAATCATTTTCTTTCTCATGTATTGTTTTCAAGATTATTAGTTTAATGAATGTAATTGTTTATATGTTCATATTGTTGTCCTAAGTAGACGTGTGTGTGTGTGTGTGTGAATCACTGATTGATGACTACAATCATGACTTGAAAATAGTGTGTATATTCAGGGTTGATGTATGCCTGTTGGATAGATGATTTTGATGAAAAGAGCCCTGAATTTCTTGCCCACGCTGTGTTATCAGTGTCCAATAGAATCATTGGTTTGGATGATGACAACACTACTTCTCTGTGCCACTTCAGGGGGGCATTAAAGCCTGCCTGGGGTACCTGGACTTCTTTGGCCTGACAGCCCAGAGGAATGCTCTGAGTGTGACTGCCAACTGTGTGCAGAACATGTCTGCTGAGGATTTCCACCACATCCGAGAGAGCCTGCAACTGCTCAGTGACAGAGTACTCTCCGAGGTGGGATATGTCCCCTTAGTGTTTGGCCAGGCTTTGTGGGGGATCATGTTTCTCACAAATTATTATGCATGAGAGTCCTAATCTTGCTTAGATTGTTTTATGCGAAAATGGATGCTGAAGGTCACAATCTAATTCTCAACATACCTTCAATCTAACCCAGACATAATATTATATTCTTAATTATTTTATTTAAAAAAAGATGTATTCCTGCCATTATTCAAACATGTAAACTTGTCAATCTTCCTTTCACTTTACACTGTAACCAATAAACTGGTAAATCTCAAGATGTTAACAGTTTTTATCACATCTTGTGTGTGTGTGTGTGTGTGTGAGTGTGTGTGTGTGTGTGCATGTGCGCATGCGTGCATGAAAGAGAGAGAGAGAATAAATGTGTGTGAAAGAGTGTGAGTGCATTTTTGAGAGTGAATTTATTGATATATACATGTTCACATACATAACTGAAGTAGCAGCTGCATAGACACAATTTCAACCCTTGAATATTAGCGGGAGATTGCTTGCTGCAGGACAAGAAGTGTGTGGAGAGCATCTGCCTTTGCTTCTCGAGACTGGTGGACAACTTCCAGACTGACCAGAGGCTCCTGAAGGAAATCGCAGTCCATGGTCTCCTCACCAACATCCAGCAGCTGGTATGTGTGCGTCATGAGTGCTCATGTGTTTTGCTTTCTGATAGCTTTGTGCTTGGCACTGCAGTTATATGCTCAACCCATTATGACCTTCAGCGTGTGATGAAAACGGCTTCCTAAAACCTGAGGTCTTTTCAGGAAAAAACACAAAGTCGACAACACTCATAAAAAATTATTTCTTCACTCCTACACTTCCTAGAAACAAGAAGTACACCACTGTCAAATGCGACGTCTGCATAGCATCCGGTCTGAAAGGGAGATGTAACACGCGCGTAGCATCCGGTCATAATGGGTTAATTGCTGTTGAAAGAAATAGCAGTGTACCAAGTAAATGAGCACTTTAGAAGCTAAGTTGTTGAATGAGAAATTTAAAAGATGGCTTTATGCCGAACCAGAAATGTTTGTGTGAAACTAGAACGTTAGAAGATAGAGTTATGAAATAAAGATTAAACATTTTCAAAGCTTTTGGAGTAAACGTAATGTAGGAAAATAGAAGTCATGTCTGTTCTCTAATGGAATATTTATGGTTGCTGTATTCAAGTTATTTTGCTTTCTGCTCTGCCGATATGTACTGTATCTTAATAGGATAGCTTTGACTTACGGCACATGTCATGATTTTTGTGTTTTTTTGTTATAGTTGATAATGACACCCCCAGTCATCAGCACAGCTACCTTTGTGACTGTCGTTCGCATGCTTGCTGTCATGTGTGCAAGTTGCCCTGATCTGGCAGTGGTACTTCTGAAGCAAAGTAAGCAATGTTTCCTCTTGAATTTTGATTTGTGGGGAAGTGTGCATTTTATGCAGCATCTGTTTACTGCTGTCTTGGCACTCTACTTGGAAAAGGTGTTGGTGTGTGACAAGTGGAAATGGACATTGTAATAGAATATGTCATAGAAATGTTTTGTCTGTCTGAGAAGTAAATGCACCTTTTAATTATGTTCAGCTTGTGGTCCGTCTTCAGAGACGCTCCAGGCGACTTAGTCTAAGTTTATAAAGAACCTTGTGTGATTTGTCACAGATTGTTTTGATGGTCATTAGAATTAAGGTAAAAATCCTTGTCCCATGTAATCGTTATGGTATGAGGGACAATTTTTTATTTTCTTTGAAAACTGTTCTAGAAACGGCTTGTATTTGATAATCTGCTACTGACTTTATTGCGATAGATGTGAAAATAATGGTAGTGATAACATTGTCTGGGTTGGTATGTCTTTGGCCAGTTATTCAAATTGTTTTGTCTTTTGTAAAAGTTTCTATTAAGAATTTTTCTCGGGTTTCAGGTTAGCTTGTTTATATATATATATATATATATATATATATATATATATATATATATATATATATATATATATATATACACTCATTTCTATGGTGCCTTTGTTGAGCATTTTCCCAGACAGTTATCAGTACATTTAATGTTGATGGCTTGAACCATATGATGTCAAATCTCAATTCACATTGCTCTCATTCACAGAAATTGCTGAGACATTGTGTTACCTGCTGATAGGATCATCAGAGCGAAATGTTCAAAGTAACATTGAGGTAAGTCTGTTGGGCCACATAATTGTATTTGAGAGCTTTTGTTCTCTAGTGAAGGCAGAATGTTAAGAACTTGATTTCGATACATGGTTGATAGTTTTTGTGCGTGTAAAAGCATTGTGTACTTGTATGAATGTGATGTGACTTGTGTAGCAATGACTTGTGTATTGATGTGACAGCACAGCCAAGTTGTGGATTGTTTTGATCAGTCTTTGTTTGCTTTACTTCACAGTTGGTTCCAAGAACTCCTCAAGAGCTGTATGAAATTGTGTGTCTAATTGGGTACGTATCTTACGCATCTGTATTTGATGGATAATAATGGGGAATTGACACAAAAACAGTTATGAGGGGTGGTTTGGTCATAAGTGGCTTTGGCATAAGCTAAATAGTTTACACTTGTCTTCCCTTATGTGCTTTTTTTCATTTTTTGGAACAGCAGGAAAATGACTAAACAGAGCATTATACTGCCTTGTAGTACAGTTGATGGCAAAGCAAATATTTAAGTTGCCTATATCTCTTCCATCACAATCTGTTATTTTCTCTGTTTTACCTCCTGCTCTAAACAGGATTTGCTTCAGCATATCAAAAACAGTGAATGTGTAAACTCTGTGGTCTTTGATGATGGTGTGTACGTGTTCATTGAATTTCTACATGATGGAAATTTCTTGCTGTTATGAATGACCTCAACTGAATTATTGAAACATACAGGTACTGCTAAACCTGTGTGTAAGTGATAGTATTACCTTTTGTATTGGCAGCATTGTTGTAATGAGAACGGAGGAAGGGGCATTGAGTTGGATTCCCAAGGCTGATGGACTTCAACAAGGAGACTGACCACTGTACTTGTTTCTTGCAGTGAATTGCTTCCCAAGTTGCCTGCAGATGGCATTTTTGCTATTGACAACTCCCTCAGGAAGGGGAGTGGCAGTGTGTGCAGTGACTCCGTAGTCTGGCAGTGGCAAGACGACAGAGGCGCATGGCATGCTTACACTCCCATTGACAGCAAAATCATTGAGGTAGGCTGTGTGACTGAATGCATGTGCTAATTAAAGTCTCTCATAAGCCCTTGTTCAAGTGATATCATTGTCTGACTGTAGTTTGATAAGAAAAAAAACACATTTGCATTTGTTGCCTAGTATTTGGTCATCTGAGCCATTATTTAAAGTCTGTCTTGTTGTAGTGATGCAATGAATTTGTCTGTTTAATTTTGTCTCTGTCACTGTTGCATAGCTGAATCCCCAAAAAGAACCCACACATTTTCAAAGACGAAAAGAAAGGTCTTGCTTGAGAAGAGCTTGTCCTCAGTGACTTAATCCTGGGTCATCATGACCACTGACTGAAAACTTTAATTAACTGAGTGGAGTTTGGCACAGTTTACCCAAAGAATCTTTCCATGACAGGACTCCACCTCCTCCTCCCACAAAATATCCTGCTGTGTGCTTGGGATGAGACCAGCTTGTGATGTTGGCATTATCAGAGTATGATCTTGTTCCAAGGCATTGAATTTCCCATCTTCAATCTCTCAGACCACCCTGCTGGACTGCAGAAGTTTTATGGTTAACATTGGTATTTTCTCAGAGGCTATTTGTCCCAGGCATTGAGAACTTTCCACTGGGTGACATATGATCCTACATACCCATAAATATCATTTCCAGGTCTCTGAGACCTTCTGTCAGAAACTGTCAGTAAAGAGAAACAGACAAATTGCAAATTTTTCCTGTAAACCTTTTAATTAACTTGGCAATTTTTCTCTTGAACAGTTTGACTGCAGAATATTGAGACTGTCATAATGGTTACATTAGGACTGAGCACTTGCAGATAAAGACTGCCCAATGTGGAGAGTTTCTTGATAGACTTGGAAATAATTGATTTGCTTGTGTAGAATTGCAGTTTTATTTATCCAGGGACCACCCAGATATGCCTGCCTAGAATTGGAAGTTTCACATATCCGAAGACTTGGCTGTCCATGTTGCCTAATATGGGCAAGAGGAGGTCAAGCGTGTCTCAGTGCATTATGTGCATGAAAAAGAGTTAATAGTACCCAAGTTTTATCAGTCCTCTTATTATGTCACACAGGATACATAGTAGTTATTTCATGTTTGTATGCTAGGATTTCAGAAACTGCAAGGGTTTGTGTGTGTTTTGAATATGAAGCCTTGAGTTGCTTGCCATGAGATAAGCTTGGAAAAGAACTCTGCACTGATGGCATATACTTTTGCCTTGCAGAGTGCATACATCACAGGAGAGGAGGAGGTCAGTCTTTCCACCCTTGGTCGTTCCTACACCATTGAGCTCAACTCCATGCAGCAAATAAATGAAGACACAGGGACCTCCAGACATGTCCAGCGGAGGGTGAATGCAGTGGCCGTCAATGCGCAGCAAAGTAGCACTAGTAAGTTGATCTGCAGTTTATCCTTGATGTCATGACCCATGGGAATCTCACTCTACAAGCTTGACCTAAAAGAAAGACTCCCATTTGGCAAACAGTGCAAGGGATTTGTGTCTGACTCGCCTGCCAGTGATAAGTATTCCTTTGTGTGAGTTGCATGTTTTTACTGCTCAGCCTGTTCCTACCCATCCCTGGCTTCCAGTGGTTTTAATAGAGATTGACTTCTCTTAGGATGCTGAGAGAATGCATCTTTTTGTCTGGGACTGTGCAGGAGTTGCTCAACTTTCCATTGGTAGATAGGCCTGGGGACAAGTAACACACTTGGGGGTTTGAACTGAGCAAGATGTTTTTCACATTCTCATCGTACTTATCTGGTCTTTAAAATCATTGCAGGCGTTGGCCAGGCAGGAGATCCCAGCCTTGAGCGCTGTGATTCCCGAGCTGAAATACTGAAGGAAGACAGTGGTCTGGCCTCAAGCTTCACACAGACGTTGTTTGCAGTGCTGTATGAAGTCTACAGCTCCTCGGTAGGCTAAACAAAGGTTATTTTGTTGTAGTGAGCATTCATACAGGAATGGTGGTGATTTTGACTTCATGCAAATTAAAGTGTTTACAAGAATTGACGTTTCATCAGCTTCAGTGAATATCAAAAGTTCATAAATTATGTGGTGACTTGTTTACTATTTTTGACTCACATGCGAAGCAAAAGTGAGTCTATGTACTGAGCCGTTTCGTCCGTCCGTCCGGGCGTAAAAAACTTAAACGTTGGATTTTTCTCGGAGACTATTAAGTCTATCAACACCAAATGTGGCATGATGGTGTATGATGACAAGGCCTCAAAAAACATACACAGTGACTTGACCTTGCTTCAAGGTCAAGGTCACAGGAGCCATAAATGTGGTCTCAAAAACAGTCATTTTTCACATTTTCCCAATTTTCTCCCACGTTATTGAGAATGGCGACCTTAGCTACAAGTGGTATATAGGTCAAAGCAAGCCCTATCTTTTGATACCAGTTTGGTTGACCTTGCTTCAAGGTCAAGGTCACAGGAGCTCTTCAAAGTTGGATTGTATACATATTTTGAAGTGACCTTGACCCTGAACTATGGAAGATAACTGTTTCAAACTTAATAATTATGTGGGGCACATGTTATACTTTCATCATGAGACACATTTGTTCACATATCATCAAGGTCAAGGTCACTTTGACCCTTATGAAATGTGACCAAAATGGGGTAGTGAACCACTAAAAGTGACTATATCTCATGGTAGAAAGTGCCAATAAGCACCATTGTGCTTCCTATGTCTTGAATTAATAGCTTTGTGTTGCATGACCTTGGATGACCTTGACCTTGGGTCAAGGTCACATGTATTTTGGTAGGAAAAATGTGTAAAGCATTTCTTTGTGTATGATGTCATTGGTAGGTTTAGTTGTTTGACCTTGACCTTGAAGGTCACCTGAAGGTCAAGGTCATATAAAGGTCAAGGTCAAGCATGTGAGTCGTATGGGCTTTGCCCTTCTTGTTTTTAATGATCTGTGTTGTCAGTTATAAGTAGACTGAGATAGATGGTGGGTAGGAGACTGTGAATGAGCTATGTTGGGTTTTATTGCAGGTCAGAAACTCTGTAGCTATCAAGTGAGTTTGTGTAGACTCCATTGCAATGATGGAAACGTTGACGTCGTTGGAAGGGTTGTGGATTCATTTCCAGTAACTGCAAAATTTGCATGCATTGTCATTGTTGAAAAAGAATGTCGACATATTTTCTCTGTAGATGAGGTATACAACAGCCTTTTGAATTCATCCCCCACTTCCAAACTCCAGATGTGTGTCAGCTAGAATTAGTAAAAGATTTTGCTTTCAAGACTACTCCAAAGTGCTGGGGCCCAAAGGTTGCATGACTGTTGGAATGACAAGGGATGAGTGTTAATGGACTTGTTTCGGTTTCTACAAGGAACTTTGGCTGTCTTTGTCCAGGCGGGTCCAACCATCAGGCACAAGTGTCTGCAGACTCTTCTAAGAATGATCTACTATGCATCTCCAACTTTACTGAATGAGGTTCTGCGCAGCCAGCCTGTCTCAAGGTCAGTGGAAGATAAAGTTTGAAAGCCATGCCAGCCACCAATCTCAGAAGTGTTTTAATACCAGCGTAAATGCGAAACTTTATTGACATTTTTAAAAGTAATAACATAGCTTGAAATTAGATTTGAAGCATTTGCATTCTACATCAGTTGTAATTAAACGTGATAATGATAACTTTATGAGTCCCCATAGTATAGAAGGTTACATCCTAAATTTATTGAAGCTGAAAGCATACAACTTAAATTTTTTTCATTTTGAAGTTGGTGTAACAATAATAATTTAAAATACAATTTGTCTTCTTTCCTGAACAGCCACATAGCGGCCATGCTGGCTTCTCCAGACCTCAAGGTAGTGGTGGGTGCCATCCAGATGGCGGAAACCTTGATGCAGAAGTTGCCAGACATTTTCAGTGTCTACTTCAGAAGAGAAGGTTAGGACGTTGCTTTGATGTGTGTGTGTGTGTGCGTGCGTGCATGCATGCGCACTGTGCACACATGAGTAATTCTTCTTGTTCATTCTTGATTGTGAACATCTGTTCTTGGGCAAAATACTTTTCTGTTTATATAAAAGGCAATCGCTGTGTGTGTTTGTGTGTGTGTGTGTGTGCGTGCATGCACGTGTGTCCAGGATACCACACAACTTTCAGTAATGAAACTCGTACTCAAATTGCTATTTATAGTCTTGGGCTACCCAGATGTGTGGTAGCCACACCAGGGGCTTTTTGACTCACATGCGAAGCAAAAGTGAGTCTATGTACTCACCTGTTTCGTGCGACCGGGCGTCCGAAAACTTTAACGTTGGATTTTTCTCAGAGACTATTAAGTCTATCAATACCAAATGTGGCATGCACTGGTGTATATGACAAGGCCTCAAAAAACATACATAGTGACTTGTCCTTGCTTCAAGGTCAAGGTCGCAGGGGCCATAAATGTTGTCTAAAAAACAGCAATTTTTCACATTTTCTCAATTTTCTCAGAAGTTTTTGAGATTGGATACCTGACCTATATGTGACCCTCCACGACTAAATGAGTCGCTTGCGCACTCACATAGTTTTGCGTAATAGCCAAGTAAAGTATGATGGGGTCAAAATGGTCGTTTTTTAGCTTTTGACTGTTTTAGAATCTAGAGACTATACTTTATTGTGTGTGAAAGTCTTTTGGATGAAATCGACCTCTAGACAGACGGATATGTTCACTTTGTTTGCTTGGTGTTCAATTTCCCGCATCGAACGATCGTAAGACCACGCATTGAATTTCGCCTCCATACAATACAGTCGCACACGATCGCCACTGAGCCACCAAATCATTTGCAGGGGTAGAGGCTGGCCTACTTTCCCGAATGACCTTGTATACTGCAAGTTAGTATCTGTCAAAAATGTAATTATTGACTTGTCAGAAATGAAAAAAACATTTTTTGACTAAAAATTCATTAGCTGCCCATTATTATGCTATACGTCATCCCATTAAAAACACCAAATAAGTAAAAGTAAGTCAAGATAATGCAATCAAATTTTATAACACCCTTGCCCATATATAACCTAATCACTGTGCCAAATTTCATAAGTCTGAGATTACGGTTGCTAAGGAAACTGATCAAATTTCCTTAAAAAACTTTCAAATGCGTTTTTCTCAAACGTGAGCTTATTAGGCAAACTATCTTTAAAATGATGTAACTTCGCGAAAAATAGTCAGATCTCGATCATTTTTGCACCGTTGGAAAGCTTGTTCCCTTGATTTCATAAAATTATGCATATCTCAAAATCTTCCAAGCGCCACGAGAGACTCATTTTGTGTGGAGGGTCACATATATGGTATATAGGGCAAAGTAATCCCTATCTTTTGATACCAGTTTGGTTGACCTTGCTTCAAGGTCAAGGTCACAGGAGCTCTTCAAAGTTGGATTGTATACATATTTTGAAGCGACCTTGCCCCTGAATTATGGAAGATAACTGTTCCAAACTTCATAACATTGTAGTACACATGTTATACTTTCATCATGAGACACATTTGGTCACATATCATCAAGGTCAAGGTCACTTTGACCCTTATGAAATGTGACCAAAATGGGGTAGTGAACCACTAAAAGTGACTATATCTCATGGTAGAAAGTGCCAATAAGCACCATTGTGCTTCCTATGTCTTGAATTAACAGCTTTGTGTTGCATGACCTTGGATGACCTTGACCTTGGGTCAAAGTCACATGTATTTTGGTAGGAAAAATGTGTAAAGCATTTCTTAGTGTATGATGTCATTGGTAGGTATAGTTGTTTGACCTTGACCTTGAGGGGCACCTGAAGGTCAAGGTCATGTAATTGTCAAGGTCAATCATGTGAGTCGTATGGGCTTTGCCCTTCTTTTTTCTGCTTATTTCCCAAGCATAGGCAGGTGTCAACATTTCCCAGCCTTTACACCTGCATATGAGGGTTTCCAGGTCAGAGAAGGGCAATGTTGTGTAGGACAGCTGTACTGAAGGGGTAGAGGTGGTTGGATTGAGAGCTGAGAGGGGACTGCAGAGAAATTTTTTAAGGGGTAGGTTTGGGGGTTGGGAATATGAGGTTGAGGAAACTCGGGGATGGAAGAGTGAGAAGCAAGAGAGAGGGAAGGGATGGAGGGAGGGAGACATGATCCTAAAGAATAGTGGAGAGAGGGGTGAAGGAGGGAGGAGTGGAGAGGGGCTGGGGGAATGGAGAAATGGGGGAGGAAAGAAAAAGAGGGGATGGTGGTTGAGGGGAGGGAGAGGGGGAAGAGGGTGTGTGTGTGTGTGTGTGTGTGTGTGTGTGTAGAAGTAGGTAGCATCTTTTTCTATACTATTTTCTCCCTCTCATTTTTCTACTATTTTACTCTGTACGCTTGGACATCCTGACATTTCCTTTGCACAGGTGTAGCAGGCATAGCCCACTTTTGTCTTCCTCCATACTCCTCTCTCCCTTTCTTTCTATCATTTTTACTTTACAGACACTGAGTTGTCTATTTCTCTACTTTTGTGTAGCCTGCTATTTTATATTGTACAACTTAAGACTTCACTTGGGTAGTGCATTATGTATGTGCCTTAGGAATTTATCCCTCCAGGTTTACTGGAGGTCCTACAGACTTTATCTGTCTGTCTGTCTGTGTGTGTGTGTGTCTGTCTGTCCCGTCTCCACGGCTTATATCTCAAAAACTACTGGACGGATTTCCTTGAGATTTTGCACACTAACTGGAAGTTAGGTCAGATTGAATGTATCAAATTTTCAGAATCGAGGTTTGAAGAGAAAGTGGTTTTCTAAGGTCGTATAATCGAAGCACCTCTCTAAAAATTATTGAAATGACAATTGACGGAATAGCCAAATTTGACGTCATTAATAGCATGACGTCATTTGCAAGTACAATTTCGATCCTATATGCCAGGAGAAAAATTTCGAAACACCTGGGGAGGTAGGCAATTTGATGGAATGGCGAAATTCCAACATGTGCGACGTCATCAATAACGTGACGTCATTTGCGAGGACAGTTTATAGGAGAATTAATTTAGATAGATAGATATGTCCTCAGATGTCTTAGGCCGCGAGGCCTTTATCTGATCTTTTGATCAGTACTTATGGCTACTCTCACTCTCTCTCTGTCTCTCTCTCTGTCTCTGTCTCTGTCTCTGTCTCTGTCTCTCTCTCTCTCTCTCTCTCTCTCTCTCTCTCTCTCTCTCTCTCTCTCTCTCTCTCTCTCTCCCACCCACCCTCTTACTCTCATTCTCTCTTCCCTTCCTCCCCTTTTCCCAGCTCCCCTCCCCCCCTCTCTCCCCCCCTCTGTCTCTCACTCTCTCTCTCTCTCTCTCTCTCTCTCTCTCTCTCTCTCTCTCTCTCTCTCTCTCTCTCTCTCTGTCTCTCTCTCTCTCTCTCTCTCTGTCTCTCTCTCTCTCTCTCTCTCTCTCTCTCTCTCTCTCTCTCTCTCTCTCTCTCTCTCTCTCTCTCTCTCTCTCTCTCTCTTACCACATTTGAATAATTTGCCTCAAGGGCTGAATGTAAGTAAGAAAGGCAATACTGCCTAATTCACTACCCTTGTAAAATAAAGTTCGTTCGTTCGTTCTGTCTGTCCTGACTTAAGCGCAACAACTTGGTACTGGTAGTCTGTTGGCTTGGCCTAATGGCAGTGAATCGATAATAAAAAGGGGGGAAAACATTTCGTTTGTTTTGTTTTGTTCTTGCAGCACTTCAAAGATGGTGTGTAGGTCTGTGACTGTCTGTCTCCATGTGTTTTGTGGTGTGTAGGTCTGTGACTGTCTCCATGTGTTGTGGTGTGTAGGTCTGTGTCTGTCTCTCTCCATGTGTTGGACCTTTTACTGGTGAACGTATTTCATAGCATCAGACAATACTAGCATTGTACACGATGTCAACAGCAGGCAGGTTCGAGGACAACAATGTATTTATAATCTATCCTGGTGCCGCTGAGGTCCGCGCGTCAGCTATAAATAGAAGTACGAGAAGCTTGGATTTGTAAAATGTATTTCACGACCTATTGACGCAATCAACATACAGCTTTGATAAATTAAGACAGCCCAGGGTTATATTAGCGTTATAAATTAACATATAGGCTTACTGACCTTATTTCAAGAAACACCATTCATAATGATCAACACTACGAACCAAGCAGACGAACACGATCGAACCGTAGCCACTACGCCAGCAGACGATCGAGATAACTAAATGTTTCATGTAAAAAACTACTGGACGGATTTCCTTGAGATTTTGCACACTGACTGGAAGTTAGGTCCCATTCAATATTATCAAATTTTCAGAATCGAGGTTTGAAAAGAAAGTGACTTTTTTACATTTTGGTGTTTCAATGAAAACGATTCAACAGACTCCATTTTGCAAAATCTGTGACGTGATCATTTGACGTCGAATAACGTGACGTCATTTGCGATGAGATTTTTGAGAAGGGTGAATAGAATAGAATTGAATAGAATTCTTCGGCTTGCTTAGGCGTCCAGGGCCTATCGCCGATTCTGGTAGTTGTCTGGCTGTATTTTTATTGTTCTTGGCCCATATTCACGACGGCGATTTATCTTTTTAACACTCGATTTATCTCCTATCCCCGATTTAACTTGACTTCGGTTTAAATTCTCCTGTTCATGACGGCGATTTAGCCCTAAACTCGCGTCAAAGCAGAGTGTTAAACTATTCTCCCGAAGTCGGCAAGATAAATAGATAAACCGGGGTTATCGAGAGAGGCAAGATGGCAGCGATTGTGCTTAAGAAACGAATTCATGACAATCTGTTAAGGAAAAACCGAGTATTCCGAGACCGAAGGCACCCGTTAGAAGTATTTAATGATGAAGAGGTGTTCAGAAAATTTTGATTCCATCGAAAGGAAATCTTGGCCATCACCGACGAGATCCATAAAGAAATCAGTCGAACCCAGAATTATTCAAAGGCACAGCAACCGAAAGAATGACGTCGTCAGGCACTTATGACGCTATCACGCATTTTGCACGTGTTAACTCTACACATTCTTGTGTGTGTGTGTGTGTGTGTGTGTGTGTGTGTGTCTGTCTGTCTGTCTGTCTGTCCCGACTCCACGGCTTATATCTCAAAAACTACTGGACGGATTTCCTTGAGATTTTGCACACTAACTGGAAGTTAGGTCCGATTGAATGTATCAAATTTTCAGAATCGAGGCTTGAAGAGAAAGTGGTCAAACTCTTTTCCTACGTTCACAAAACAACATTTGGCTTCTTTGTATGATGAACGTCTACCAGCAGACGCAAAAAAGCGATACTACGCTGTGTTGGCGTCAAATTCATTCCATTTGTGAAACCGGTAAAGTATATGTACCATCTTACATCTAGATCGTTGCCTTCGCTGGTTAAAAGCCTGGAATCGCCCAGCGAACTAACTGAATGTCGACACAATCACGCGGCACTGTTGTACATTTGCAGTCAACGTAAGATCTCGTACGACGATTTGATTCAAGGCCTAGTGCTAATTGTTTTGATGGTCTGGTCTCAGTGTCACAAAAATATGATGATTTAATCAATCCCTGACCCGGAAATGTTGGGGACAACGACCATTTCAGCGTAATGACATCGAGTCAGAGTTATCTTTCCTACTTCAGCAAAACGCTTCGATATATGTTGAACCTCTACCAGCAGACGCCAAAATGCGATACTACGAAAAGAATATTGACGTTGATGGGTTAGATCCGTATGAAATACCAAACAGTTCATGCTATCATCCATTTTTCTACAATTTACAGTGCAAAATACGAACCACAAGGGTTTATGACAAGGTCGTTATAAATGCTTCACATACCTACAAGTTTACAATGGCACAGTTGGTAGAGCATTGGGCTCTAGGTCATGCATGACCAGGTTCGATTCTGCACTGAAACTTTTTTTCTCTCTCTTTTTTCGAGGGGTTGTGGGTTCGAACCCGACCTGGTTTTTTGTGTTTGTGTGTGTGTGCGTTTTTTCCTCCTCTTTTCTCGGAGGCTGCGGGTTCGAACCCGATCTTCTTTTTTTTTCTCCAAAATCTGGAGGTTCAGCGCCAGCGGTTTTTATTTCATTTTGTTAGTTTTGTTTAATATTGTCTTGTTTTATTTTATTTCATGAATTGGAAAATATTTTAATTGATCACATGATAAATGTTCACTGAAACATATTCAGCTTCAGTTACTGGTTGTTCAACATTTTGAGTTATATCTGTGATTAAGCACTCTTTCAAATGACACTGTTACATTATTTTTAGGATGATTGCAAGCTGCTACAAAACTAAAGTATTCAGTTACATAGGAGATGGCACTGAAAAACAGTGGAACGTTTGGAACATTTTTGTGTGCAGGTGTGATGCACCAAGTGAGAAACCTGGCAGAGTGGGACCTGGCCACACCCAGTGCCAGCAAGTCCAACCTGGCTTGCTCCTCGCTGAGTCTGAGCAGTGCCTCCTCAGCCTCGTCCTCGTCCTCCAGCCCTGGCCTCAGTTCCACAGACGTGATCAAACCTGGGGAGGGAGAGCCCTCAGCCAGCTGCCAGGGAGCCTCTGCCCAGCCCGAGGAACAGTCGGCCTCCTCTGGACAGTCCCCGTAAGAGATAGGTCTTTCCCTTTTTGACTCACATGCGAAGCAAAAGTGAGTATGTACTCAGCCGTGTCGTCCGTCCGGGCGTCCGTCCGGGCGTAAAAAACTTAAACGTTGGATTTTTCTCGGAGACTATTAAGTCTATCAACACCAAATGTGGCATGATGGTGTATGATGACAAGGCCTCAAAAAACATACATAGTGACTTGACCTTGCTTCAAGGTCAAGGTCACAGGAGCCATAAATGTGGTCTCAAAAACAGTCATTTTTCACATTTTCCCAATTTTCTCCCACGTTATTGAGAATGGCGACCTTAGCTACAAGTGGTATATAGGTCAAAGCAAGCCCTATCTTTTGATACCAGTTTGGTTGACCTTGCTTCAAGGTCAAGGTCACAGGAGCTCTTCAAAGTTGGATTGTATACATATTTTGAAGTGACCTTGACCCTGAACTATGGAAGATAACTGTTTCAAACTTAATAATTATGTGGGGCACATGTTATACTTTCATCATGAGACACATTTGTTCACATATCATCAAGGTCAAGGTCACTTTGACCCTTATGAAATGTGACCAAAATGGGGTAGTGAACCACTAAAAGTGACCATATCTCATGGTAGAAAGTGCCAATAAGCACCATTGTGCTTCCTATGTCTTGAATTAACAGCTTTGTGTTGCATGACCTTGGATGACCTTGGGTCAAGGTCACATGTATTTTGGTAGGAAAAATGTGTAAAGCATTTCTTTGTGTATGATGTCATTGGTAGGTTTAGTTGTTTGACCTTGAAGGTCACCTGAAGGTCAAGGTCATATAAAGGTCAAGGTCAACCATGTGAGTCGTATGGGCTTTGCCCTTCTTGTTGTTTTTGGAATATTTCCCCTCAGCTGCAATTTTTATGTGTGAACCCATGATCAACAGATTGTGTAAGTCTGTTTTGGTTTGAGATCAATGACATGTACAGTCAGGTATTTTGTCAGCCCTTCAGCACTTGGTGAGTGCTGCCACACTCTTTGTGGCCAAGCTGTTAGAGCATTTGGCCTGGAGGCGCTAGTGGCTGATTGGTGTGGTGTTCAAAGCTGCACATGTCCAAAAGTTGCATCCTTGGGCAAGGTGCTTCACACACATTACCTCTCCTACCAAGGAGTAGAACTAGTCACTGGGTGCTGCATTGTGGCAACTTGGGGGTGAAATCCCCATAGAAGAATTTCCTAAAAAAAAAGGGACAGAAATGATGATGATGATGAATAATTGAAGAAGGGTGGACAGTTTAGAAGAAAGGGTTAGACTGGAAACTGTTACCCAACACGGAGTGCTCTGACAGAAATGTGCTCTTCAAAATTTCTTGTGGAGTTTCTCAGCAGTTCGGTGTTAATGGGCTGTGTTATACTTTCTCTTTGAGAACTCTTTTTCTCCATGAAATTTCCATTACTCTTGCAGTTGAGTAGAACAGTGCTGATGGGTATCTTCTTGTAACTGCAGGTGCTGTTGATGGAATCTTTTTGCATTTGCGCTTAGCATCCCATGTTTGGGACAATAATCCTAAAACCATCTCCATCAGTTTGCTCTCAGGTATGCCATCATTTGTTGTTTGAAATGATAGTTATGCTATGCTTTGTTGTTTGCAGTGATACTTTACCTTAAAGGGCATTTGCTATTTTGACTGCATATTCTTGGAATCCATGTGGTAGTTGCCATTTGTAGCAATATAGCCTGTAAAGGAAAAGACAATTCAGGCATTTAGTGGTTAGGCATTCTAGGGGATGACATGTTGGGTTGCTTCTGTGTGGCAGAGGCATCAGTGATGTCCTGAAGAGGAAGAAGCCTCCCCCCAAGAGGGGGCCCAACAGGAAGGGGAACAAGACTGAAGAGGCACCCCTTGACTCAGCAAGTCGCACTGGGTCTGGTCGTAACAGCAGAGGCAAGTCTAGTGCAGGTGAGAACACATGGTGGTTAAAAAAATTTCAGGCACATGTACATTGCATTGCAATGGATGATAGAGGAGTCCATAGTATTTCAAGCCTTTTTAATGAACAGTTTATCACTTCAGCCATGTAATTGAAATATGATTTATGTTTTCTGGTTGATGGATGAAGACATGCATTTGTATAACTTTTTGTCTTTTTGAGATTTTCCCACCTGCAACTGGAAAAGGAGAAATATCAGCACATACTTGAAAGCTGCATGCAGTGGCTCTTGCCCCATCCATGTCCAATATTTACTGTGAAGCATGTACCCACTGTGGATTGGGAGTCAATATTGACCAACTGAGTTTTTTTTTCTCAGCAATCCTTATGAGGCAAATACGAGTAGAGGGAAATTGTCACTAGACTTCGCCTTTATCCTAACTAGTTCAGGTGTTTTTGAGATCAATGGACTTAACATAGCCCACAAAGGCTGATTGGCCCCTAAAACTCCATCCATCCATCCATCTGTGCAACTTAAACTCATCACTTCATGTGAAGTGGATTACTTGTTTATGCAGTCTTATTACTCTGAGGCAACATTATTCTGTATGTAATCTGCTCAACTCCTTTGACTTTCAGCCAAGGATGCCAAGACAGGCCCTGCCTCTAGAATGTCGTCTTTCCTTCCAAGTCTGAACCCACGCAGCTGGGGCCGCTCCTCCAGCGCCACGGACCGAGCCCCCCTGCCTAAGGTGGTGTGTACAACCAGCAGCAAGCTAGGTTTTGTCGAGCAAACCTGATGTGCCCATGACAACAGCAAATCAGGTTTTACTGAGCAAGCCTGATGTGCCCATGGCAGCGTAAACCAGGTTTTACTGAGCAAGCCTGATGTACTCATGGCAGCGTAAACCAGGTTTTACTGAGCAAGCCTAATGTGCCCATGGCAGAAACAAACCAGGTTTTACTGAGCAAGCCTAATGTACCCAAGTCAGCAGCAAACAAGGTTTTACTGAGCAAGCCTGATGTACCCATGTCAGCAACAAGCCAGGTTTTACTGAGCAAGCCTGATGTCCCCATGGCAGCAGCAAACCAGGTTTTACTGAGCAAGCCTGATGTACCCATGTCAGCAACAAACCAGGTTTTACTGAGCAAGCCTAATGTGCCCATGTCAGCAGCAAACCAGGTTTTACTGAGCAAGCCTGATGTACCCATGTCAGCAACAAACCAGGTTTTACTGAGCAAGCCTGATGTACCCATGTCAGCAGCAAACCAGGTTTTACTGAGCAAGCCTGATGTACCCATGTCAGCAGCAAACCAGGTATTACTGAGCAAGCCTGATGTGCCCATGGCAGAAACAAGCCAGGTTTTACTGAGCAAACCTGATGTACCCATGGCAGCGCAAGCCAGGTTTTTCTGAGCAAGCCTGATGTGCCCATGGCAGAAACAAGCCAGGTTTTACTGAGCAAGCCTGATGTGCTCATGGCAGCGTAAACCAGGTTTTACTGAGCAAGCCTGATGTGGCCATGACAACAGCAAACCAGGTTTTACTGAGCAAGCCTGATGTGCCCATGGCAGAAACAAGCCAGGTTTTACTGAGCAAGCTTGTGGGGCCATGACAACAGCAAACCAGGTTTTACTGAGCAAGCCTGATGTACCCATGTCAGCAACAAGCCAGGTTTTACTGAGCAAGCCTGATGTGCCCATGGCAGCAGCAAGCCAGGTTTTACTGAGCAAGCCTGATGTGCCCATGTCAGCAACAAGCCAGGTTTTACTGAGCAAGCCTGATGTGCCCATGGCAGCATAAACGAGGTTTTACTGAGCAAGCCTGATGTACCCATGTCAGCAACAAGCCAGGTTTTACTGAGCAAGCCTGATGTACCCATGTCAGCAACAAACCAGGTTTTACTGAGCAAGCCTGATGTGCCCATGTCAGCAGCAAACCAGGTTTTACTGAGCAAGCCTAATGTACCCATGTGAGCAGCAAACCAGGTTTTACTGAGCAAGCCTAATGTACCCATGTCAGCAACAAACCAGGCTTTACTGAGCAAGTCTGATGTACCCATGTCAGCAACAAACCAGGTTTTACTGAGCAAGCCTAATGTACCCATGTCAGCAGCAAACCAGGTTTTACTGAGCAAGCCTGATGTCCCCATGGCAGCGTTAACCAGCTTTTACTGAGCAAGCCTGATGTGCTCATGGCAGCAGCAAACCAGGTTTTACTGAGCAAGCCTGATGTCCCCATGGCAGCAGCAAACCAGGTTTTACTGAGCAAGCCTGATGTGCCCATGTCAGCAGCAAACCAGGTTTTACTGAGCAAGCCTGATGTGCCCATGGCAGCAGCAAACCAGGTTTTACTGAGCAAGCCTAATGTACCCATGTGAGCAGCAAACCAGGTTTTACTGAGCAAGCCTAATGTACCCATGTCAGCAACAAGCCAGATTTTACTGAGCAAGCCTGATGTACCCATGTCAGCAACAAGCCAGATTTTACTGAGCAAGCCTGATGTGCCCATGTCAGCAACAAGCCAGATTTTACTGAGCAAGCCTGATGTGCCCATGTCAGCAACAAGCCAGATTTTACTGAGCAAGCCTGATGTACCCATGTCAGCAGCAAACCAGGTTTTACTGAGCAAGCCTGATGTATCCATGTCAGCAACAAGCCAGATTTTACTGAGCAAGCCTGATGTACCCATGGCAGCAGCAAACCAGGTTTTACTGAGCAAGCCTAATGTACCCATGGCAGCAACAAACCAGGTTTTACTGAGCAAGCCTGATGTACCCATGTCAGCAGCGAACCAGGTTTTACTGAGCAAGCCTGATGTACCCATGTCAGCAACAAACCAGGTTTTACTGAGCAAGCCTGATGTACCCATGTCAGCAGCAAGCCAGGTTTTATTGAGCAAGCCTAATGTGCCCATGACAACAGCAAACCTGATGTGCCCATGACAACAGCAAACCAGGTTTTACTGAGCAAGCCTGATATGCCCATGGCAGCGTAAACCACGTTTTACCGAGCAAGCCTGATGTACCCATGGCAGCATAAACCAGGTTTTACTGAGCGAGCCTGATGTACCCATGTCAGCAGCAAACCAGGTTTTACTGAGCAAGCCTGATGTACCCATGTCAGCAGCAAACCAGGTTTTACTGAACAACCCTGATGTACCCATGGTAGCGTAAACCAGAATGCGCCCATGACAACAGTAAGCCAGGTTTTACTGAGCAACCCTGATGTGCCCATGACAACAGCAAGCCAGGTTTTACTGAGCAAGCCTGAAGTATCTATGTCAGCAGCAAACCAGGTTTTACTGAGCAAGCCTGAAGTATCTATGTCAGCAGCAAACCAGGTTTTACTGAGCAAGCCTGATGTACCCATGGTAGCGTAAACCAGAATGCGCCCATGACAACAGTAAGCCAGGTTTTACTGAGCAACCCTGATGTGCCCATGACAACAGTAAGCCAGGTTTTACTGAGCAAGCCTGAAGTATCTATGTCAGCAGCAAACCAGGTTTTACTGAGCAAGCCTGATGTACCCATGGTAGCGTAAACCAGAATGCGCCCATGACAACAGTAAACCAGGTTTTACTGAGCAACCCTGATGTGCCCATGACAACAGTAAGCCAGGTTTTACTGAGCAAGCCTGAAGTATCTATGTCAGCAGCAAACCAGGTTTTACTGAGCAAGCCTGATGTACCCATGTCAGCAGCAAGCCAGGTTTTACTGAGCAAGCCTGATGTACCCATGTCAGCAGCAAGCCAGGTTTTACTGAGCAAGCCTGATGTGCCCATGTCAGCAGCAAACCAGGTTTTACTGAGCAAGCTTGATGCGCCCATAACAACAGCATACCAGGTTTTACTGAGCAAGCCTGATTTGCCCATGACGGCAGCTTTTAGGAATTCTTATGGATTGGACAGGATTCTAGAAAGTGTACTAAAGGCTGTGTAAGGTCAGGAAAATAATGTTGGTGTTTATGATCAAGTTTTTGACAGAGGAACTAGTTATGAATTATACCTATGGTGTTATTTGTAGACTGATTGGACAATTGGGGTCATGTAAGAAAAGGTATATGTAAAGTGTGTTGGAAGAAGTGAACATTAATAGCCAATCCTAAGTAAATTGAGCAGGTCTCTCTTTCCCCCTCTGAAAATCTCCTTTTTGTAGTGTTAGCTGCTTCACTGTTCATGCAATGGGCTTGAGTGGTAGCAATGCCTTCTTTCCGGTATGCGAAAAATGCGAGCAAGCACCACCACTTCACTTTCATGGCTAATTGTGGACAATCCACATAATATTCTCAATAAAGACAAGAAGGAAAGTTGTTCATAAAGGTTTCAAGAACATGTGTGTGTAATTTGGTGTTAATCAGTCTGTTTTCTGCCGAGAAAATACAAGCTGATTACGTAAAATCACCCACCGCCGCTACCGCCTCCTGATGGCTCCGCTGAGTTCGCATTTCGCGAATCGGGTTGGTCTCTTCAAAACACTCGTCCGTCGAAGTTTCTCAATGGATCAAGTTGAAACTTTACAACCAATTAGAGGAAAGCCTGCTCTTTCGTTCGGTGTGCGTGATAACTTCCGGTGTTTCTGCAGACGAAAGATATTGCGGTAAGTGTGAAGTGCATCCGATATTTTTCAATTATTTGCTTAGTAAATCTGTTTAAATCGCTCCATCACGCATAGATTTGAATTCCTCAAGAATTTCTCTTTTTCATGATGTATTTGGTTTTATTTGTGCTATAAGCATGACGACGGATTGTGCATTTTTCTGAGGTACCATACGAACGATTTAGATCACTTACGAATAGGCCCACCGGCCGTGGGAACAGAATGTAATGTGATTGCCGCTGGTCACTTCAGCTGCTTCGCAACCAAAATTTCACTTAAATTTAAAGAGATATTGTTCAGATGTACAGAATCAATGCTTATATATGTTTTTGTGTAGTTTGGTTGTGTGGTTTTGTTATGTTTCTTCAGAAAATCCAATCGCTTCGCTAGCGACAAGCGTCTTGTAGGCCAGTCCATTGTTGAAAACCCCCCAACCTCTCAATCTATTTTTAGACCGCTGCAGCTTGCCAATTTGGAATGTTCCGACGGGGGGAATGGGTTTAAGTCCTTCACAACAGGAAAAAAAAAACCAGTAATTCGTTCTACACTCCCAAGGCCCCATCCCCTTCAAATGAATAATTACTGTACAAAGATTATGTTTGACTTATGTGTTTAATGTCAGTTAACCTAGTTGAGTGTTTTGATTTATTGTTTGTTTCAATGTTTTTGTTCAGTAGTTTGTCTTGTCTGAAATAATGAATTTTGTCATGTTTGTTTGCTTTTCTATATCTTAATAATAATAGTAATACAGACTATTTGTACGCTCATACCTTCCCTAATAGGCAAGCTCATGGCGTTAGCCTAGTTGAGTGTTTTGATTTATTGTTTGTTTCAATGTTTTTTGTTCACTAGTTTGTCTTGTCTGTAATAATATATTTTGTAATGTTTGTTTGCTTTTCTATATGACTTAATATTTGTTGCCTTCACCCTCCTACCGAAAATTGTTTGTTTACATTAGAGAAATAAAACACAAACTCCAGCAAATTAAATTTTAGAAAGCAAACCTGCTTCTTCTTCAGCAAAACAAAATATGATATGAAAATTGTTTATGGTCTTTGTTCTGTTTGTTTCAGATATTGGACACTGTTCACTTCCTGATGGAACCATCTTCTTCTGTGGTTTCCTCCGCCACAGACCCCATTTAATTAATTATGCAAATTTGTGTATTCACAATTTACATATTTTTTATTTATTTTCATGGATGGAATTATTGTACATTGATAAAATGCCAGTTATATGCCAGGATACTGCATATTATTTTGTGTCCTTTCAAGAAATTTGAAACAAGCGTCAAATTTATGCAAATTTTTATGCAAATTAGCAAAAAATAATTTAGTTATGTCATTTTTGATGGCGCCATTGGATTTGGTTGACTTTTTTCCATGGGTGTGTGAATTTTTATGAATATACTCCAATAAATGTAAGAATGACACTAAGAAATGTCTTATTTCCTTGTTTCGACTGGTGCCATCCCAAATCTGGGGGTCTTCACAAATCATGCTAAATATTTTTGGCCTTCGAATTACCATAACTTTGGTTCTAATTAACCGATTTCCAAAATTCAAATTGCATTGTGATTAGATCAATGAGTAATATCACCATAACTTAAAGTTATAATCATTTGGTACATTTGAAAAAAAGGTCGGGCATTGCTATGAGTGGGCTGACTGACACACCTTTTTAGTGTACTGTAGTAAGCTTTTGCCTTGCCCCCCCCAAAGACACTTCTCATCCCCCCCAAAGTTGTTAAATCCCTTTATTATGATAGAATTATGTATAATTACAGAAAAGACACTTCTCATTTTGATGAAGAAGGTCATGCCTTGCCTCAGGATACTATGAACAAATTTCATAGAACTGAGAGTGCATGTTGTACACATTGGGCGTATGCCTTTTCCTCCTATGCAGGATCCTATCCTCCAGAAAGGAATCGTCACCGCCAACCCAGCCAACAAAGAAAAGATCAAAGCCTGGATAAAAGAGCAAGGTTAGTATATTTAACCTTGGATCCTGCTGTTTTTATTGTCTTGAACTTTTACTGTCAGTTATTTTATTGAAATTTATTTTGAAATTACTTGAATTCTGAAGAATCTGGACATGTGCATCCTTCCCTTAAAGGTATGATTCCTGAATTGCACAGACACCCTACATATCAAACTCAGCTGGGGCCTGAACCTATGACCTCCTGGTAAACATATGAGAGTTCTAATCACTTAGGTACTGAGGTCTTTGGCAAATTCTGTCTTCCTTGCCAATCTATAGTGCTAATAATGTTTTTTACATCCTGCCTGAAGATATTTTGCGTAAGAGTGGATTAGAGAATGATTTAAGACCCCAAGATGTTAACATGAGACAAAACAATTCTTCTGATCATTAGAAAACATTTCAGAAAGCTTAATCTGGTTTTTAGATTTGGAATTCTTTTGCCTCCTGCCAACACTTGCCTTACATCATCCTGACTGAAGACCTGTGTTCATAATGATGCTATGACGAGTGGTGCTTGGGGTTACCTAGTGAATGGGGGAATAAAGGAAGCTAGCTTTAACCGTTTGAACATTGAGGGTATGTTTTATGGTGTTGCAGCAATCAAATTCATGGAGAAGTACTTCAGTGAGGAGGGTCCAGGACACAGCAGCAGCCACCCAGCCATGTCTGTGCTGAACAACCTCTGTCAGGCCACAGAAAACCTCACTGTAGACGTAAGCACTGGCTGCTCTTGTGTGTGTGTATGTGTGGCACGCATGTGTGAGTGTGTTTATGTATGTTTTGTGCATAGGTGAGCTTGGATTTGCATAGCCCTGGCATGGTCTCAAAGATATGAAGGGCATACATATGAATATTTATAGTGCAAATGATTGTGAGGAGTCTTTTTTCTGCATGCTCTTGCATGGTTGCAAGCAAGATTGAATTTCTTTTGCTTTTAATTAAGAGGAGAGTAGAATACAGATACCACCCAAATGTCTTTTTGTCTTTCTATGCCTAAACCCATCTGGCATCTCACAGCCTCTGATTTTGCCTTACGCTTCACAAGAGTGGTTTGTACAGAGGACAGAAAGCATTACTAGATCTGCATTCCTCTTTCCCATGAGTAGTTTGTATGTTGGAAAGCACTGTTTGTTGCAGAATGACAAGAGGGCAAATTTTTTTTGGTGAGTTGAGCATTCCTCTTTCCCATGAATAGTTTCTACATGAGACAGAAAGCATTACCTGTTGCAGAACGACAAGTGGGTGATTTTTTAAAGGAGTTAAGCATTCTACTTTCCCATGAGTAGTTATTATGTAATTCACAAAAGCATTACCTGTTGCAGAATGACAAGTGGGTGATTTTTTTAAAGGAGTTAAGCATTCTACTTTCCCATGAGTAGTTATTATGTAATTCACAAAAGCATTACCTTTTGCAGAACGACAAGGGGGCACAGTGTCTGATGGCCATAGCCACCATCATGACGGCCAGCGACGTCTCCTCCTTTGAAATCATCCACAGTGGCCTTGTACATAAACTACTTGTCTACCTTACATCCATTGATGGTGCTACCACAAGAGATCTCAGGCTGAGAATGTTCCTGCATGTCTTCCTTCAGTGCCCAGTAAGTAAAATGTTGGAGCCTGGATTGACCAGTGAACGTGTGACATGAATCAAGACCATTGAAGCTCCAATGCAGCTGCTTGTATGATTTTTTTATCCACTGCAGTTTCAGCTGTGTCATAGGAACTAATGTTGAAGCAAATGAATTGTGGTATTTGTTGCAATTTTGGGGGGACTTCCAGTGGTTGAAACAATGAAAGTGCTATTGGTGCCAAGTGGTTTTAATTTTGAGATGAAGATGCATTATAACTTGGCTGCATTTTGTCAGATGTGAAATTGAGGCAGTTCCAGAGGTGAGGATGACTCTTATTGTGCTTGGATTTTCCGTCTACCCCAGGCTCCAGAGGTGACCTTCATGAAGGACATGCCCCACAATGGCATGGAGCCACCTGCCCTTGCTGCACTCACCAGCAAAATCCTTGGGTGCCTTCATCAGTTGGAACAGGTATGGGATGGGAAAAGGTATCAGAAGACTTTTCCCTGCTGGTTTTTCTTGCTGTTTGGACCTTGCTGTGCTTAAGTTAGCTCATGTTTTTTGTTATTGTTGCTGACTTTTACCATGGCGTCATAATTGGAACTGTTACCAAACATTAGAATTTCAAAGACAAGACACCCATTCTTACCTTTGGCATATACCCTTCTATCTATCCATGCAAATAGAGCAAATCCTGCAATAAGAGTACTCACAAGTAAATGAAGAATAAATCTATGTCATTTCTGGTAATGTAAAAAAAGCAAAACTAATGGTACAGGCACATGAAATTTAGAAATACTCATACTAGTATATTTTTTGCATTTTTGACTCACATGCGAAGCAAAAGTGAGTCTATGTACTGAGCCGTGTCGTCCGGGCGTCCGGGCGTCCGTAAAAAACTTAAACGTTGGATTTTTCTCGGAGACTATTAAGTCTATCAACACCAAATGTGGCATGATGGTGTATGATGACAAGGCCTCAAAAAACATACACAGTGACTTGACCTTGCTTCAAGGTCAAGGTCACAGGAGCCATAAATGTGGTCTCAAAAACAGCCATTTTTCACATTTTCCCAATTTTCTCCCACGTTATTGAGAATGGCGACCTTAGCTACAAGTGGTATATAGGTCAAAGCAAGCCCTATCTTTTGATCAGGGATGAAAATTTTCCGCGGATCCGAGGATTTCCTCGGATTTGATGACCAATTTGGTCACTCTCGAGATTCGTGTAAATCCGTTGAGAAATTTTTTAGGGGGGGGGGGGGGGGTTAGGTTGAACCGCACCGGCTGATGGGTAGCCATTTTGATGCCTCGGCCAATCGTGCAAATCTGCTTAAAAGCACACGAAGCAGAAATCGGAAACTAGTCTGAACCAATGAAACGCTTCAAAAGAGAAGCCTCTGTCTATCCTTTGCTCTGATTGGTCGCTTAACTCGTGCACAGAGCGTGATCGTGGCCGAATTGATGAACGGAAACAGCCGAAGCTAGCTTCGTCGGCTGTTCCGGCTGTTGCCGAAACTAGCTTCGGCTCTTTTCGACATAAGGAACGCACGGCGTCTTTAGTATCAATCAACCAAGTGCAAGAATGCCGAGGAGGGATGCAAAGAAGTTTGCTACGCTGCATAAATTTGGGGAAAAGCAGAAGAAAAAAAGGAAGACAACGGTAGACTTGTCAGCAGCCTCCGGAGCGGAGAATTCGACAGTGATCGCTTCTGTTTCGATCGACACCGCACCACGTGCGAGCGGCGATTCAGCAGCTACCACTCTTGACTTGAGTCGTTCGAAACTACGTCTGGCGCAGCTGTTTCGAGGTTGCTCGATCGCCTCCTCATCGTCCGCTCAGAAACGAAGACATGGAGTGGGAACCGACTTATGTCCTGACTCCGGAGCTCGAGAATCGACAGCGCTTGCTTCTAGTTCTACTTCGACCGAAGATGCACCTCTCGCTAGTAGTGATTCGGCAACCTCCCGTCCGCACTCACGTTTATCGAATCTGTTTCTGGCGCAGCTGATGTTGCGAAAGCAATCGCCTCCTCATCGTCAGAATCTGTCCCTACCAGTGCCAAGAAACTTCGTCGATTCGAGAGCGAGACAAGAGAGCCAGTAGGTGATGACGAGAACAAGCTCGTCTCCGTGTTCCGCTGCCGAGATTGTGACCAGCTGCCGTTAACAGTGACCAAAAATCAGTCGGTGATGTTTGGATCAGCGAGCAAGCTGAAAGTGTTCTGCTCAGCATGTGGGAACACCATTACGGCGGTCAGGACCTCACCAAAGACAGGTACTCTGCACAATGGCTATGACATCAACCGTCGTCTCGTCGTTGCTGCCACCTCCATTGGGATTGGGTTCACCCAACTGAGACGATTTTTCGCTCTCATGAACATGCCCCCACCCATGCATCTGAAGACATGGCAGCTCTACCAGAAGACGTTGCATTCAGGAGTTCATCGGACTGCTGATAGGCACCTTCAGGAGGCAGCTGAACAGGTTCGACTGATGTACTTGCAGTTGAAAATTAGTCAGCCAACTCCAGAAGGACGTCTAGATATTGCAGTTTCGTTCGATGGGAGCTGGCACAAGCGTGGGCGAACATCTCACAGTGGCATTGCTGCTGTCATCGAGATCTACAGTGGACTTGTTGTAGACTTTGTGAGATGTCAAGTTTCAGGAGTGACATGAATAAATGATGCGGAGGTAACACAACTTCAAATTTTTGGCATGATGTTGACAAGTGTTTGTACTGTACTAGTTGTTGAAAAAACTTCCTGGTGCACTTTTCACAAGGGATTTTTTTTTATAACCAATATTCAGACAGCTGATTTTGTAATGTAGGAAGTAATGTCTGAAAATTTAGAATATAAATTATAGTTTTCAGCACCTTTCATAAGCAGATTTTGACATTTGCTCTTGTTGTCTGAATTTGTACTTGAATTGCTAGGAAATGCCTTCTCAGCACTTATAAATAGCATTAAAAATTTTCGGCGGGGGGCGTTGCCCCCCTGGACCCCCAGCGGGGCGTTGCCCCTGCACCCCACCGGGGCCTAGGCGGCCCCTGGACCCCGGCCAAGTTTCCTCTTTTTTTTCCATTTGCTGTTTTCATGCCTGTTTGATACCAGTTTGGTTGACCTTGCTTCAAGGTCAAGGTCACAGGAGCTCTTCAAAGTTGGATTGTATACATATTTTGAAGTGACCTTGACCCTGAACTATGGAAGATAACTGTTTCAAACTTAACAATTATGTGGGGCACATGTTATACCTTCATCATGAGACACATTTGGTCACATATCATCAAGGTCAAGGTCACTTTGACCCTTATGAAATGTGACCAAAATGGGGTAGTGAACCACTAAAAGTGACCATATCTCATGGTAGAAAGTGCCAATAAGCACCATTGTGCTTCCTATGTCTTGAATTAACAGCTTTGTGTTGCATGACCTTGGATGACCTTGACCTTGGGTCAAGGTCACATGTATTTTGGTAGGAAAAATGTGTAAAGCATTTCTTAGTGTATGATGCCATTGCTAGGTTTAGTTGTTTGACCTTGACCTTGAAGGTCACCTGAAGGTCAAGGTCATGTAAAGGTCAAGGTCAAGCATGTGAGTCGTATGGGCTTTGCCCTTCTTGTTGTTAAAGAACTTTTGAAAACAAACACAACATACACAAAATTCTGAAGATTGGGTCATTAGTTCAAAAGATACTGAGTTTTAAAGTTTGAGGGGTGTCCGCGAGTCCGATTTTATGTTATGAAACACCAACTTTGAGCATTCACAAATACAACACTTTAACACTGAACACAAGATAATTGTGGTTTTCTCATTTAATATATACAGGAAACAAAATCCAGTAAAAAACAGTGGCACATGTTCATTAAGAAATAGTCTGCAGCATGACAAAAAACTGAGAAAACAACAACGAAAAGTGTCCGAAATGCCCAGATAAGCCATGTTTGAGGTGCCACACAACCCAAACATGAATGAGTTTCAGAGTTCTTTGACCAGTTTTCAACTACCATATAGATATAGATCAAATATAATTTTTTCCAGCTGTCTTATAATTATGGTGAAAGGGGTACAACACCTCAAAGTTGAGGAAAAGCTTAAAATGGCCTGCGGCGGACCTTTCCAGAGGAAAAAAGGCCCCAAAAATCATAACTTCAAAACTTCTGTTTGGAATGCCTTAAAATTTGGTAACAATATTAATGATGATATTGGGTGTATACACAAAAAGTATCCATGTTCTATAGTCATTTACAAGCACTAATTAACCTTTTCTTGGTGTGGTAAAAATGCGAAAAAATGGTTAACTGAACTATACACCTTTCTCATAGACTGCAGAACTGAAAAAGTGTACAATTATGGTATAGAATGATCACAGAACATTTAACCACATCTCTGTGAAGTGAAACAGACGTAATAAAACTCCTTTTAGAAATATACATTGCGCATTTAACAAGGGGGTTGGGGTGGGGTGGGCAGGGAATTCATGTTGACAGAAGCGCTGACAATATAAATAAACCAATGTCAAACATTCACATAAATCATAGCAAGAAAAGCTTCAATAAATTATCAAACCAGTGAGCATCATGAATGCACTGTCATATTGCAAACGCTGTTGCGACAACTAGTTGAAAAAGAGGAAAGTGTCAAACGTACAGTTCAAACTTCAAACAAGCTATGTTCAACATTTAAAAACAAAATATAGTCAAGTCACAACCAGTGAGCATTGCTACAGCATGCCAGTTATTGGCATAAGAAACTGACAATAATGTAGGCAATTTCAAACCTGACAAGGGTAAAAATGTGACAAAGCTTACTTTTCACAACATGTCCGTCAAGGCTACACAGACAACACAAAACATCTTATTTTCATAAAATTGGCACAAACATTGCTAATCACAGCTGAATCAGATCACAACAAACAAAACATCTCAGCAAAATCTGTTCATAATGAACAAGTATTTTCCTTCCCAAAAGGGGGAAAAAAATGGCCAAAGACCCTATGACACATTGCACATACGATTATCATTTGATCACAAAAATTGCTAATCACAGCAGAATCAGATCACATTAAAAAGAAAAAAGAACAAACTTTGTACAAAAAAAGAGCACAAAAGGCTGAATAAGCAATTGCTCTTCTGAATACCACTGCAGCATCAAGTCATAAAGCAAAAGCAGCATCAAATAAATTCTATTCCTAATGATACAAAATTCAAAGTAATGATTATACAAGTTATCAAAACCAGCAAGTATAAATTTGCCATATCTATGGTGTTTGAGCAAAAGAAAAAAAACTGTACAAAACCTGCTCTTCAAAATTACTCTAGAATACAGCATAGAATGTGATATCCAAATACAACTATACTGTTCAAGCAAAACAAAATCATTGGACACTCAGCAGACATGCTAGTCACAAAAACAATAAAACAAATCACAATCACATCAATCTCCTGCGACACCTCAGCCATGATTGATCCAGCATTATGCTACCTGGAAAAAGATAATACAATTCACCAGTCTGCAAATCATCCAAACAGAAAAGCAACAAACACAGCCAGCAATTTTACTGCAAGTAACACAAGTGACAAACAGAAACTAAAGTATTAAAACAAAACCAGAGGCAAAGAGAGAAAAAAGGAAAAGAAAGTTATGAGTCAAGATATTTACATACCTAACCACACAAAGAAACCTTGTTTGACATGTAATGAATCAAAACTGTGTCAACAGTCCTTACTAAAATCGATTAACATCAGTGAATCAAGCGAAACATGTATGGATTGCTCATTGCTGTCAGTCACTGTCACAGGCAGGAAGACAGAGATTGCTCCAAGATTACCTCCCTTGAAAATCAGCTTCGCCATATTTTTCGCTAAATTTACCAATTAAAAGGGACCATCCGGCCCTGAAAAACTTATAACCCTTAAAAATAGTGTACAGAATATGAAATAACCTTTGAATTGAAAGCAGAGATGCATATTGTGTAAAACTATAGCATTTTGTTGGCCACTCTCTTGCTCTCAAAATCCAACACAAACTACCAAAACCGGTTGGCTGACTGAACTTTTCAAACAATCGATCTTGCCACTAATATGTAAAACACAGCATATAACTAATAAAAGCAAATATCTAAAACATCTATAAAGGTACTTGCGTTGTTAGAATTAAGTATTCTTACATCTTTGATGACAAATTTTGAAGATTTCTGCTTGTGCACAAATAACAGAACAACGAAGCCATTTTGAGAAGAACTTCCGTCCATTTCCTTTGTTTGAAACTTGTGTCGATGTTTCTCATTGGCTCGACTAGCTAGCCCCATCGCTGCATCATGCATAAATTAGCCCTTTTCCAAGGAAAAAAAGTTCTTTTCGTATAGTTTGGAACACAAGATTTCACGTTTTCCGTTTGTTTGTACGCGTGAAATTTGACGGAGAAAACACTGCTTCTCAGAAAAATGCTTCATACTTCACCATAGTATGATGAATCATCGATACTAGGCGGGAATTCGATTCTTGATGCTTTGACCTACATCGTGATACTAAATATAGGAAGCTGCTTTTAGTAGCGGTAGAACTAGACGCGATCGAAAGAGGGGTCCTTCTTCATCTTTGTGTGAAATGACACGAAAAATCGGACCACAGTGCGTGGCAAGCGTAATCGTATACTCTTTTCAACCGCTTGTGGAGATATCGCGACAAAAGCCACACACACACAGACAAATGCATTCAAAAGAGAAGAGAATGATCTTTTATTGGAACGTTTCCTCATCACAATCACATGAATAGAAGCTGAGTAACAAGCTGGGGAAAGTGGTCAAAATTTCAGCTGATTGCATGCAGTTAGCCAGTTTCCCGGCTCAGTGCCGCTACCTACTAATGGGCTTGGCCCACTCAAACTCTCAGCATATGCCATGATTACCAGTAAGGATAAGTGAGCTTCAAAGTTGTGTCCTCTCCCTTTTTTCTCCTTCTTTCCTCTCCCACCACCACTACCCTCGACCCCTACCTCCAAAATATCTCTCATGTAGTCTTATGAGCTTTCTCATGTGCTTGCTCTCTCTCTCTCTCTCTCTCTCTCTCTCT
>JAWQFJ010002200.1:77397-93890 GCA_034096865.1 Theodoxus fluviatilis | reverse complement strand
GCTGTTGCCGAAACTAGCTTCGGCTCTTTTCGACATAAGGAACGCACGGCGTCTTTAGTATCAATCAACCAAGTGCAAGAATGCCGAGGAGGGATGCAAAGAAGTTTGCTACGCTGCATAAATTTGGGGAAAAGCAGAAGAAAAAAAGGAAGACAACGGTAGACTTGTCAGCAGCCTCCGGAGCGGAGAATTCGACAGTGATCGCTTCTGTTTCGATCGACACCGCACCACGTGCGAGCGGCGATTCAGCAGCTACCACTCTTGACTTGAGTCGTTCGAAACTACGTCTGGCGCAGCTGTTTCGAGGTTGCTCGATCGCCTCCTCATCGTCCGCTCAGAAACGAAGACATGGAGTGGGAACCGACTTATGTCCTGACTCGGGAGCTCGAGAATCGACAGCGCTTGCTTCTAGTTCTACTTCGACCGAAGATGCACCTCTCGCTAGTAGTGATTCGGCAACCTCCCGTCCGCACTCACGTTTATCGAATCTGTTTCTGGCGCAGCTGATGTTGCGAAAGCAATCGCCTCCTCATCGTCAGAATCTGTCCCTACCAGTGCCAAGAAACTTCGTCGATTCGAGAGCGAGACAAGAGAGCCAGTAGGTGATGACGAGAACAAGCTCGTCTCCGTGTTCCGCTGCCGAGATTGTGACCAGCTGCCGTTAACAGTGACCAAAAATCAGTCGGTGATGTTTGGATCAGCGAGCAAGCTGAAAGTGTTCTGCTCAGCATGTGGGAACACCATTACGGCGGTCAGGACCTCACCAAAGACAGGTACTCTGCACAATGGCTATGACATCAACCGTCGTCTCGTCGTTGCTGCCACCTCCATTGGGATTGGGTTCACCCAACTGAGACGATTTTTCGCTCTCATGAACATGCCCCCACCCATGCATCTGAAGACATGGCAGCTCTACCAGAAGACGTTGCATTCAGGAGTTCATCGGACTGCTGATAGGCACCTTCAGGAGGCAGCTGAACAGGTTCGACTGATGTACTTGCAGTTGAAAATTAGTCAGCCAACTCCAGAAGGACGTCTAGATATTGCAGTTTCGTTCGATGGGAGCTGGCACAAGCGTGGGCGAACATCTCACAGTGGCATTGCTGCTGTCATCGAGATCTACAGTGGACTTGTTGTAGACTTTGTGAGATGTCAAGTTTCAGGAGTGACATGAATAAATGATGCGGAGGTAACACAACTTCAAATTTTTGGCATGATGTTGACAAGTGTTTGTACTGTACTAGTTGTTGAAAAAACTTCCTGGTGCACTTTTTTTTTTTATAACCAATATTCAGACAGCTGATTTTGTAATGTAGGAAGTAATGTCTGAAAATTTAGAATATAAATTATAGTTTTCAGCACCTTTCATAAGCAGATTTTGACATTTGCTCTTGTTGTCTGAATTTGTACTTGAATTGCTAGGAAATGCCTTCTCAGCACTTATAAATAGCATTAAAAATTTTCGGCGGGGGGCGTTGCCCCCTGGTCCCCCAGCGGGGCGTTGCCGCCTGCACCCCACCGGGGCCTAGGCGGCCCCTGGACCCCGGCCAAGTTTCCTCTTTTTTTTCCATTTGCTGTTTTCATGCCTGTTTGAAACCAGTTTTGGTTGACCTTGCTTCAAGGTCAAGGTCACAGGAGCTCTTCAAAGTTGGATTGTATACATATTTTGAAGTGACCTTGACCCTGAACTATGGAAGATAACTGTTTCAAACTTAATAATTATGTGGGGCACATGTTATACTTTCATCATGAGACACATTTGGTCACATATCATCAAGGTCAAGGTCACTTTGACCCTTATAAATGGGGGGTAGTGAACCACTAAAGTGACCATATCTCATGGTAGAAAGTGCCAATAAGCACCATTGTGCTTCCTATGTCTTGAATTAACAGCTTTGTGTTGCATGACCTTGGATGACCTTGACCTTGGGTCAAGGTCACATGTATTTTGGTAGGAAAAATGTGTAAAGCATTTCTTAGTGTATGATGTCATTGCTAGGTTTAGTTGTTTGACCTTGACCTTGAAGGTCACCTGAAGGTCAAGGTCATGTAAAGGTCAAGGTCAAGCATGTGAGTCGTATTGGGCTTTGCCCTTCTTGTTGTTAAAGAACTTTTGAAAACAAACACAACATACACAAAATTCTGAAGATTGGGTCATTAGTTCAAAAGATATTGAGTTTTAAAGTTTGAGGGGTGTCCGCGAGTCCGTTTTCATGTTATGAAACACCAACTTTGAGCATTCACAAATACAACATTTAACACTGAACACAAGATAATTGTGGTTTTCTCATTTAATATATACAGGAAAACAAATCCAGTAAATATCAGAGGCACATGTTTATTAATAAATAGTCTGCAGCATGTCAAAAATCAGAGAAAACAACAACGAAAAGTGTCCGAAATGCCCAGAAGAGCCATGTTTGAGGTGCCACACAACCCAAACATGAATGAGTTTCAGAGTTCTTTGACCAGTTTTCAACTAACATATAGATATAGATCAAATAAGAAATTTTCCAGCTGTCTTATAATTATGGTGAAAGGGGTACAACACCTCAAAGTTGAGGAAAAGCTTAAAATGGCCTGCGGCGGACCTTTCCAGAGGAAAAAAGACCCCAAAAATCATAACTTCAAAACTTCTGTTTGGAATGCCTTAAAATTTTGTAACAATATTAATGATGATATTGGATGTATACACAAAAAGTATCCATGTTCTATAATCATTTTCAAGCACTAATTAGCCTTTTCTTGGTGTGGTAAAAATGCGAAAAAATGGTCAACGGAACTATACACCTTTCTCATAGACTGCAGAACTGAAAAAGTGTACAATTAATCATGGTATAGAATGATCACAGAACATTTAACCACATCTCTGTGAGTGAAACAGATGTAATAAAACTCCTTTTAGAAATATACATTGCGCATTTAACAAGGGGGTGGGGTGGGGTGGGCGGAGAATTCATGTTGACAGAAGCGCTGACAATATAAATGAACCAATGTCAAACATCCACATAAATCATAGCAAGAAAAGCTTCAATAAATTACCAAACCAGTGAGCATCATCAATGTACTGTCATATTCCAAATGCTGTTGCGACAACTAGTTGAAAAAGAGGAAAGTGTCAAACGTACAGTTCAATTTTCAAACAAGCTATGTTTAACATTCAAAAAAAAATATAGTAAAGTCACATAACCAGTGAGCATTGCTACAGCATGCCAGTTATTGGCATAAAAAACTGATGATAATGTAGGCAATTTCAAACCTGACAAGGGTAAACATGTGACAAAGCTTACTTTTCACAGCATGTCCGTCAAGGCTACACAGACAACACAAAACATCTTATTTTCATAAAATTGGCACAAACATTGCTAATCACAGCTGAATCAGATCACAACAAACAAAACATCTCAGCTGAATCTGTTCATAATGAACAAGTATTTTCCTTCCCAAAAGGAAAAAAAAAATGGCCAAAGACCCTATGACACATTGCACATATGATTATCATTTGATCACAAAAATTGCTAATCACAGTAGAATCAGATCACTTTAAAAAGAAAAAAGAACTCATAAAGCAAAAGCAGCATCAAATAAATTCTATTCCTAATGATACAAAATTCAAAGTAATGATTATACAAGTTATCAAAACCAGCAAGTATAAATTTGCCATATCTATGGTGTTTGAGCAAAAGAAAAAAAACTGTACAAAACCTGCTCTTCAAAATTAACTCCTAGAAATACAGCATAGAATGCTGATACTCCAAATCAAAAACTATACCTGTTCACAGCAAAACACATCATTGGTACACTCAGCTCGAGACATTGCTAGCGCCCAAAAAACAATAAAACAAATCACATAACCACTCAATCTCCTGCGACACACCTCAGCCTGATTGATTCCAGCTTATGCGTACATCCTGCGGAAAAGATAATTACAATTCACCAGTCTGCAAATCATCCCAAGCAGTTTGGAACAAGATCCCAACAAAACACAGCCAGCAATTTTACTGCAATACCAAGTGACAAACAGAAACTAAGTATTAAAAATAAAAAAACTAGAGGCAAAGAGAGAGAAAAAAGGAAAAGAAAGTTATGAGTCAAGCAACATTCCAAACCACACAAAGAAACCTTGTTTGACATGTAACGAATCAAAACTGTGTCAACAGTTTTTACTAATTTCGATTAACAGCAGTGAATCAAGCGACACATGTGTGGATTGCTCATGCTGCCACTGTGTCAGTCACTGTCACTTGTCAGGGGCCGGAAGACAGAGATCGCTCCAGCAGAAGAACACGATCGAACCGACTATGCCAGCAGTCGATCGAGCTAGTGTGATATTATGTTCCATGTAAAGCTCGAATGAGTGGCAGCAGATAACTGTTTAGTTCTGGCTTGATTTGACTATTTCGTTTCCATGGTCAGGCGAGGACAGAAAATTCACAAAACCCACAGAAGAGAAGTAAACAAACCACACGGTACATACCTAGCAGACGAACACGATTAAACCGTAGCCACTACGCAGCAGACGATCGAGCTAGTGTGATATGTTTCATGTAAAGCTCGAATGAGTGGCAGCAGATAACTGTTCTGGCTTGAATTGACTATTTCGTTTCCATGGTCAGGCGAGGACATAAAATTCACGATCATAGAGTCGACGAGTGCATGATCAACTTGCCGCATTCGGCCTAATGTAACTCCAAGATTACCTCCCTTGAAAATCAGCTTCGCCGCATTTTCCGCTAAATTAACCAATTAAAAAGGACCATCCGGCCCTGAAAAAAATAACAACTCTTAAAAATAGTATACAGAATACGAAATAACCTTTGAATCGACAGCAGAGGTGCATATTGTGTAAAACTATAGCATTTTGTTGGCCACTCTGACTCGCTCTCAACATTCAACACAAACTACCAAAACTGATCGGCCGACTGAACTTTTCAAACAATCGATCTTGCCTCTAAAATGTAAAATACAGCATATAACTAATAAAAGCAAATATCTAAAACATCTATAAAGATACTTGCGTTGTTAGAATTAAGTATTCTTACCTCTTTGATGACAAATTTAGAAGATTTCTGCTTGTGCACAAGTAACAGAACAACGATTGAACGAAGCCATTTTGAGATGAACTTCCGTCCATTTCCTTTGTTTGAAACTTGTGTCGATAGCCCCATCGCTGCATCATGCATAAATTAGCCCTTTTACGAGAGAAAAAAGAAGGTATTTTTGTATAGTTTGGAACACAAGATTTCATGTTTTCCGTTTGTTTTTACGCGTGAAATTTGACGGAGAAAACACTGCTTCTCAGAAAAATGCTTCATACTTCACCATAGTATAATAAATCATCGATACTAGGCGGGAATTCGATTCTTGATGCTTTCACCTACATCCTGATACTAAATATAGGAAGCTGCTTTTAGCAGAGGTAGCGCTAGACGCGATCGAAAGAGGGGTCCTTTTTCGTGTCCGTGTGAACACACGCGAAAAATTGGCCCACAGCGCGTGGCGAGCGTAATCGTACTCTTTTCAACCGCTTGTAGCGACATATCGCGACAAAAGCCACACACACACACACAGATAGATGCATTCAAAAGAGAAAAGAATGATCTTTTATTAGAGAGTTTCCTCATCACAATCACATGAATAGAAGCTGAGTAACAAGTTGGGGAAAGTGGTCAAAATTTCAGCTGATTGCATGCAGTTAGCCAGTTTCCCGGCTCAGTGCCGCTACCTACTAATGGGCTTGGCCCACTCAAACTCTCAGCATATGCCATGATTACCAGTAAGGATAAGTGAGCTTCAAAGTTGTGTCCTCTCCCTTTTTTCTCCTTCTTTCCTCTCCCACCACCACTACCCTCGACCCCTACCTCCAAAATATCTCTCATGTAGTCTTATGAGCTTTCTCATGTGCTTGCTCTCTCTCTCTCTCTCTCTCTCTCTCTCTCTCTCTCTCTCTCTCTCTCTCTCTCTCTCTCTCTCTCTCTCTCGTCTCTCCTCTCCTCTCTCTCTCTCCCTCCCCCCCCTGCCCCCCCCCCCCCCCCCCCAAACTCTCTCTCTACTCTCTCCCCTCCTCTCTCTCTCTCTCTCTCTCTCCTCTCTCTCTCTCTCTCCTCTCTCTCTCTCTCTCTCTCTCCCTCCTCTCTCTCCTCTCTCTCCCTCCCTCCCTCCCTCCCTCCCTCCCTCCCTCCCTCCCTCCCTCTCTCTCTCTCTCATCCCTCCCTCCTCCCTCTCTCTCTCTCTCTCTCTCTCTCTCTCTCTCTCTCTCTCTCTCTCTCTCTCTCTCATGTGCAAGCATGCATTAGTGGAGAGAAAAGCTGACAAGTGCTGTTTCTTTGCAGTTCCAGGTGAAAGTGCATGATTTGCCTGGAGGAGGAACAAGCAGTGGAAGAGGTACCAATGCTTTCAGGTTTTTCAGCACGCACCAGTTGAAGGTGAGTGGCTATAGTTTTCAACAAAAATGTTTATGGATGGCTGCTGTGATCAAGTTTTGGTCAGATCAACGTCATTAAGAAGTTTGCCTTGCTGATGGATGTGTCAAAAACTCAAACCTGTTACGTTTTTTCTGTTTTGCTGTAAGTCTAAAAGTATTATGAGAGCCTCAAAAATGACATTTTGTTTGATTTTGTTAGACCACAGATGAAAATTGAAAGAACTCTAGCTTACAAACGGTTCGATAAGCTACCATCCAAAAAATGTTTTTGGCACAGAGTATATGTTGTTGTAGGCTATCATTTGCATTGCCAAATTGTCTGTGTTTGCAAATTGAAATTTTCCATGAGACTACTTTTTTGTTTTTTGTCCTGAGGGCATTCGTTTGCATTGCCAAATTGTCTGTGCTTGCAATTTGAAATTTTCCATGAGACTACTTTTTTGTTTTTTGTCCTGAGGGCATTCCATAGTAATAATTGTCAGCAATACCAACACTTTCCCATGTTCCTCTTCTGTCTTCTTTTGCAGTGCCAGCTGCAGCGCCACCCAGCCTGCACCAATCTGCGAGAATGGAAGGGAGGCACCGTCAAGATTGATCCCCTGGCCCTGGTGCAGGCCATAGAAAGATACCTGGTCATGAGAGGCTTTGGCAGAATCAAGGTAGCTGCCCTTTGGCATGGGGCCATGGCCTTTGAGCATTGTTGTATGTGCCTGCTTGGAACTGAGCAGGCTTTTTGTGATGATGCAAGAAGATGAAGTCGATCATATCGAGGATGTATTTCAGGAGTTTGTGGTCTGCTGTGTTGGTGGTGGTGTTGTTCTCATGAGATAAAGTGTATCATGACATTTTTGGATAATCTAAGTGGCTTTGCATGACTTCAGTGTTATGTTTGATTTCTACACAGGAAGGTGAGGATGAAGGAAGCGATGATGAAAACTCTGATGAAGATGTGGATGAGACTATGGTAAGACAATTAATTTTCCATTGAAAACGTGTGTGTGTGTGTGCCTGTGTGTGTGTGTGTGTGTCTGTCTGTGTGTCTGTCTGTCTGTGTGTGTCTGTCTGTGTGTCTGTCTGTCTGTGTGTGTGTCTGTCTGTCTGTGTGTCTGTGTGTCGGTCTCTGTGTGTGTTGTCAGATTCTTACCCTTTTCCCCCCCTAGTTTCTTCATGTTGCTTAATATTTACTTATTCTTTGTGTCATACAACACTTCCTTTAAAATGCATTAGGAATTGTGTTCTTTTAAAGGCTACAAAGACTAAAAATATAATATCAACCAATATCCTTTCCCTGTATGTTTTCTAGAAGTTCTGAAAGTGACACTACACATTTGTCACTTATGGAATGTTCTCCTTGCTTCCTTCAACCCTTCCAGACATCGGTGATCATGAACCAAGGAGCCACAATGCACAAACTGGAGTTTTTGATGGGGGACCACACACTGCCATACAACATGACAGTGTACCAGGCCATCCAGCAGTACAGGACTGCCCCAGAACATGAGGACCCAGAGGTGGATGAAAGCAGTCCCCTTGGCTCCTCCGGTATCTGGACCCAGACCCACACCATCTGGTGTGTAACCCATCTTTTGGTGCTGCAGTGCTTATGTGTGTGCATGTGTATAAGTGTGTGTGTGTGTATATGAGAGCTGTGGTCGATGTAGTGCTACAGAGCTCTTTGTATCACCTGCCTTGACTGAAATTGTGTTAATGGATGTGCTTGGATCTAAGGAAGGAAATTGCAGACCCTGTCCCTGCTAGATGTTCTAAAACTCCTGCAGGGTTTAGATTCATTTGATAGTGTCCTGTGTTATGACCCCACTCAATCCTCTAATAAATATTGTGGCTCTTCTTGTTGTCTAGGGGTTAGGATATGGGGTGCCATAACAAAGTTCATGCCACTGTTGTTAATAACGGACTGAAAACAACAGATACAAAATTTATGAGGAAAAACGTTTCTGAATTCAACGGATTTTACTAATTTAAAATTTATCAGTGTAACTCAAATGTTCTAAATAATGGTATCTAATATTTAGAGCCAGCCAGCCTATAAAAGAAAGGTGACACCTATCTGGTTATTGCTGATGGCGTCCCAACCGTCGACGTTGATATCTGCTGCTTAACGGCCGCCCTGGAGATGATGCCGGGAGTAGGCCTGAATCCCAACCGTCATCGTTGATATCTGCTGCTTAACGGCCGCCCTGGAGATGATGCCGGGAGTGGGCCTTGATCTGTTGCTTAGAATAATGTCTGGGCACATTTACACCATAACGATGGGAAGGATGCAGTGGGACCTGAACGTTTCAATACACAGAGCACAGTAGAGTGGATTTTCAACAGTAGGGCAGTGGGATACATACTTCAAACACACGACTGTCATAGTAGGGTGATCTAGCAGAATGGCAGTCCATCAGGAAGACCGGAGACACGGCCATCATAGGCATGCGATGCCAACCGCTCTGCTTGCCCGGGTCGTTCCAAAGAGTTCATGGCGAATAGGAAACCGAGTCCATCACCTCCTTTCCCACTGTCCCCTCCTGCGCCTTCACGCGCACCTCTCTCTCTGTCCCCTCCTGCGCCTCCACGCTCACCTCTCTATCTCTCTCTCTCCGCAATTCTATGTCCGTCCGTCTTCTCTCATGTTGGAATCAATTCTTCGCTCCACTCCTGATGACGTCGCATTCTCCTTCAAAATGACGTCGTCCGCCAGATGACGGAATCTATCCACTATTGGGGAAAAAGAGATTTTTCTATCTCTCTCAAAAGGCATGGCTGACTCTATTACAACTACCGTTATTTGAGGCTGGCTGGCTCTCACATATCTTCCTATGTACTGTCTTAATTAACATTAAAAATATCTCCACTCGTCACACCTGTCCCATACTGCCATACACTGCCCTTGACTTCCATTCCCTTACTGCCTCCATGGTAGATTCTCTATCCCATTTTCCTTCCTAATGTTCTAAATTTAGTGAGCTTGTTATGGTCTTTTGGCAAAACTGTCACACACAAAACACATGATTGCTGAATTTGGACCAGTGGTTTTGAGGATGATAATTTGAGAGGGAGCTCAACCTGTCCTTGGCTCTTGGAAAGCAGAAAGGGAATGGTGGCAATGGACTGGAGCCTGGTGGTTTGGAACACCTCATGTCAGTTTGGTTGCAGACTGCAAAGAATGCTATTGTGGTCATTTCATCTCTTCGTTTTTGTCATACTTGACAACTGTCAGATTAAGATCGTCGTTGAAAATGAAAACTTCTTTGCATATGATACAAAACTGAAATCTACAGAACAGATTGGAGAATATTAAGGAAATTTCTAATGAATTGATATAAAAACCAAAACACATGCAATATAGAAAATTGTGTCACCACTTGCTAATCATATGATGCTTATAGTTGTCTTGTTGTAAGTTATGATATGATTTTGATCTTAGGTATAGACCAGCCTCTGATGCCGATGACCACCATGCTACCAGCCCCAAGAAGACAAGAGCTGAGACCAAGAGCTCAAAGGTCAGCAAGAAAAAGTCGGAAGACTCTTGCAAAGGTAAGAACTTGTTTGCATGTACATGAAGAGTGCTGTTATCTTGCCTTTGATCTTATCACATTCAATCAGTTAAAATTTTTGCATGCGTCTGCCTTCTTGACTTTGGTAGAGGTAGTTATTATGTCTAATGGAATATTTTGTTAACTTTGATTTTATTCTGTTATGCACTAATTCTGCTGATGATATGTTGGTTGTTTGGTGGAAGCAGAATAATTGCAGAAAGGTTTGTCAGATTAGTGAGGCTGCATGCTAGTGTTAACTTCTGTGTTTATCTCTGATGTATGCTTCAACCTTAGTATCTGTTTTCCCCTGGTATATTTCTTGACAGATTTTTGACTCACATGCGAAGCAAAAGTGAGTCTATGTACTCAACCGTTTCGTGCGTCCGGTCCGGGCGTCCGAATAGTTAAACGTTGGATTTTTCTCGGAGACTATTAAGTCTATCAATACCAAATGTGGCATGATGGTGTATGATGACAAGGCCTAACAAATCATACATAGTGACTTGTCCTTGCTTCAAGGTCAAGGTCGCAGGGGCCATAAATGTTGTCTAAAAAAACAGTCATTTTTCACATTTTCTCAATTTTCTCTGAAGTTTTTGAGATTGGATACCTGACCTATATATGGTATATAGGGCAAAGTAATCTCTATCTTTTGATACCAGTTTGGTTGACCTTGCTTCAAGGTCAAGGTCACAGGAGCTCTTCAAAGTTGGCTTGTATACATATTTTGAAGTGACCTTGACCGTGAACTATGAAAGATAACTGTTTCAAACTTAATAATTATGTGGGGCACATGTTATACTTTCATCATGAGACACATTTGGTCACATATCATCAAGGTCAAGGTCACTTTGACCCTTATGAAATGTGACCAAAATGGGGTAGTGAACCACTAAAACTGACCATATCTCATGGTAGAAAGTGCCAATAAGCACCATTGTGCTTCCTATGTCTTGAATGAACAGCTTTGTGTTGCATGACCTTGGATGACCTTGACCTTGGGTCAAGGTCACATGTATTTTGGTAGGGAAAAAGTGTAAAGCATTTTTTAGTGTATGATGTCATTGATAGGTTTACTTGTTTGACCTTGAAGGTCACCTGAAGGTCAAGGTCATATAAAGGTCAAGGTCAAGCATGTGAGTCGTATGGGCTTTGCCCTTCTTGTATTTAACCCTCTGGACGCCATTAATTTTTCACGGTGTTTACTCCCTGCAGCCAGTTATTTTCTGGGCGTGCCCCAAAACAGAGACCCCTCTTCTGTTTAAAAATATACAATTATTTTATTATTTGCTATAGAGGCAAAATTTTTGGAGGAAAGATGGAAAATTGAATGCTCTCTCTGATAGACCCACTGAAATGTATGTCCATGCAATACAATATGATAAGAAAAAAACCTGAGACAACACAAATAAAAAACGTGTCGAGTGCCACTGACTTACTCGAGAATAAATTCCCGCATCGCTTCCTTTCTTCGCCCTCACTTGACCAGCGTAGCGATTCATTTCGTCGACCATCAAGTCAACGACTTTATTAGTGGAAATAGAGATGAACAGGGTTAGTACAGGTCATGGAAAACCTGGAAAGTCATGGAATTTGATTTTTCATTTTCCAGGCCTGGAAAGTCATGGAATTTCAACTTAGGTCATGGAAAGTCATGGAATTTAAGAAAGAAAAAAAAGAAAGTAAAAAAGACGTTTTCTAGGCTGTGCTTCGCGCGAAAATCTAATTTTAAACGCTGAGCACGTCAGGAAAACGTGCCCTTGCATTCCATTGGTTAATTCTGAAGGCTCGTGTGCCTTCTGCTTCCTGATTGGTTCTTTGGCTAGGTGACCTCGCTTCATTTCCACGCCGGTCCGGTCAGTTGGTTCAAACGAGGACAGAGTGAAAAGAGCTTGTTTTGTTTGTGGTGCAGTGTTTCTTTGAGAATCAGATTATCATCATGCCTGGAAAGTGTCGCTTTCAAGACTCTTGGACAGGAGACCCTGAATACCGTGAGTGGGTCATGCGAGCGAGAGTGGATGGGATGGCAAAGTGCCGATTTTGTGAAAAAGACATTGATGTATCCAACATGGGAGCGGCAGCGTTGAAAAGCCACATGAAAGGTGTCGCGCACCAGGCGCTTGCTAAAAAACACCAAGAAGAAAAGAGCAAACGTCAAACACGAATATATCAGATTTTGTTCAAACTGCAAAAAATGCTGAGACAGAGAGGGCTTCAAAGGTGGTGGTTCCAGCTGGCGCTGCTACGCTGGTCGAAACTAGGCCTGCACCCACTGGCAGTGGCAGTAGATCTACTGGGATTGACACTTTCTTGACAAAAGAGGACACACTGAAAGCAGAAATTTTGTGGACTTTGAAAATGGTCATCTCCCACTTCTCAATCTCCAGTACCAAAGGAATGAACGAGCTGTTCCGTCGCATGTTTCCCGACAGTGTCATCGCCTCCAAGTTTGCCTTGAGTGAAAGCAAAGCCCGGTACTTGACAACTTTTGGTCTGGGGCCACATTTCTTAGACATGCTCAAGGCAAAGGCCCGGTCTTCTGATTCTCTGGTGCTGCTCTTTGATGAGTCCCTGAATGCTGAATTTCAGAAGAAACAGATGGATATCCATGTCCCATTTTGCTATTTACCATTTGGCGCTGGATCGAAATTGCGACCGCATGTCTGTTTCAAAATGTTGCTGTTTCTAACGTAATTTGGTCAAATATAGTTCTGGTTTAATTAGAATAGCTTAAATATATCATATTCAAGAAGGGGATAACGATATATATGCTCATTTCTAAGCCATTTCGAAGACATTAGCGCCATTTCAGTAAATAGCATGACCGTCAAAATCACACAATGGCGAGTAAGAGCGTGACGGTGCAGATGCGATTTTGACGGACAAATCAGCTGAAATCGGTTAGTTTATTGGGGGTTTTGTTTCAGTTTATGCTAGAACAATCATTTAGGAAGATATTTATTGCAATATTTTGCACATATTGGAAAAAGTATTGTAGAACTCGGGACCTTCAGCGAGTGCTAAATAGACGCCGCACGCGATGTTCGAAGAAATTTCATCAGGCCGAAAGAGGCCGTTGGTTCGATAGAATCCACTTTTTCTAGGATTCGCACATATCAATAACACAAGATACCAATGTAACATGAAAGATGAAAGTCTTTCTGAGTTGTCTAATTTTTTTAACTAGTGGTAGGATTCCGTGGTAATTTGTATCAAATCTTTGCGCTACTACAGTACTAGCCAAAATGCACTCGGCAATACCACTTCACTTTCATGGCTAATTGTGGACATACAAGCCGATTACGTAAAAAAAACACCCTCCGCCACTACCGACTCGCGGTGGCTCGACGGAGTTTGCATTTCGCGACTCGGGTTGGTCTCTTCTAAACACTCGTCCGTCGAAGTTTCTCATTTGATCAAGTTGAAACTTTACTACTCATTAGAGGAAAGATTGCTCTTTCGTTCGGTGTATGTTTGAACTTCCGGTGAAAATCGAAAGACGAGTTATGGATGAAAGTTCGAACACCATCGGACATTTTGTTAAAATTTGCTCACTCCCGCTTTTCCGATCAATTTCGTACAGACACCCTCGGATTCTACAAGATTTCCCCCTTCCAACGCTATATTCGATGTTAATGTACGATGAATCTACTTTTTGTCTAGCGCCCGGATTGTGCGCTTGAAAGGAGAAAACAGGCGGAAATTTTTCACCTGTTTGTGTGTACCTCGGATCGCAATGGCGTTGTGTAGACGCGTGCTCGATTACCACATTCAGCGTGCGTTAATCGTTGAAGCACCAGACAATTTGGGACAAAAGTATCATCATTTTAAGGAGTACTTGTTTGAAAATTTTCTGCATTTGTCAGTTTTTGAATCAATCTGCTGTAAAAATAATAAAAAGAATTAGATTTTTTTTTACAACGGGTCTATTGTGCATGAGTTTGGTCGTGCGCCATACACTTTTCTCTTTAAAATTGTCATGTATCACAGTACGCTAGGTCATGGAAAATGTTGTTGAAGGTCATGGAAAGTCATGGAAAAGTCATGGAATTTTGTATCTAAAAACCTGTACGAACCCTGGATGAAAAGCATTCGATTTAGATACCTCATCGGGCACATGTTGAGGAGAGTCCATGCGCGAATTTAGAGCGAATTTAGAAGTTACCGATCGAGGTAGACAAGCTGCTGCGCGATTTTGATTGCACACGCTGGCCCAAAAATGGCTGAGCTCGATCCTGATGAAGAGCGAATCTTTGAAATATTGTTCGATTCTGACTCGGAAGAAGAATTCCATGGCTTCACAGAGGAAGATTTGGTCGAGTTTGCCACAGCAACCATGAGTGGTCATACGCAGACGGAATCTTGGACTGGGCTGGTTCAACTTCGATTTCGTCAGCAGTCACTCAGTCACTGTCAGTCAGTGGCAAACTTGAAGAAATCTTCCTCTGTGAAGCCATGGAATTCTTCTTCCAAGTCAGAATCGAACAATATTTCAAAGATTCGCTCTTCATCAGGATCGAGCTCAGCCATTTCTGGGCCAGCGTGCGCAGTCGAAATTTCGCAGCAGCGTGTCTACCTCGATCGGTAACTTCAAAATTCGGTCTAAATTCGTGCACTTGCAGTGAAAAAATATGGCGACTGTTATTATGAAAGCGAGGCTCTTCTGCGCAGTCTCCATGCGTAGAGAGCTCTCACAATCCCAAGATTCATAGCAAACGGCGCCAGATTCAAACATGCCTATCTGTCTGTCGACTCAAACCGCCGACGGCTGTGAGGGGAGGTAACAACGTCGGCGGTTATGACCGCCGACGGCGCGCAGAGGCTTAAAGCTTTGCATCAGTTGCTACTTTTGAAAGTATTTTTTTAAAAGTAATATGTCATAGTACCAAGATGTTGACCATGTCTATTGTATTGCATTGCACTCTATGGAACTTGCCCAACCCTGAGTCAAGGCATGTTTGCCAAACAGAGGGTCCAGTGATGGTTCCACAACTGCTGACCTTCCTGTCCGACAAGCTGCCCAGCTTTGTGACAGTGCAGGACCCATCCTTGGAGGTCATCACGCTGCTGCGTGTGCTGCACGCCCTCAACCGATGCTGGGCTACCTTCTATGAGGTGAGTTGGCATGGAGAGTTGGGGAGGGGAGAAGCTTATAGACAATGTTTGTGGCCAATCATTGACCATGAAAATTACCATAGCTGGATGGAGTTTGAACAAGTCAAGTCTTTATTTTTCTAGTCATTCATCTTTTATACTTCTAGTAGGGAGACACGGTGAGTCTATTGTTATTCCCAGCCCAGGGGGGTAGGGAGGAGCCTAATCCAACTCACTTGAAGGATGCAGACCTAATAGATGTGTGCAAACACCATGTGCCTGTACACCGAGATGCCTCTGAACTAGTAGGGCCACTGCCTTTTCTGTAGGAGGGTGGGTTGGGTTGCTGGAGCTGTTTTCCTCCTTATTTGAAGAGGGCAGACCTTTAGCAGACCTGGGTACACGTACGAATTATGCGTCTTAATACTAGGTACACCAAAGTGATTTTTGAAGTTTGTATATTAATGTTTATGTTATAATTTCCTGACAGATCTTTTTATTCTGATTCCAATGGTACCAAAATCATTTGTGTAGGTCAATTAGAACCAAAGTTATGATTTTTTGACTCACATGCGAAGCAAAAGTGAGTCTATGTACTGAGCCGTGTCGTCCGTCCGTCCGTCCGTCCGGGCGTCCGTCCGTCCGGGCGTCCGTAAAAAACTTAAACGTTGGATTTTTCTCGGAGACTATTAAGTCTATCAACACCAAATGTGGCATGATGGTGTATGATGACAAGGCCTCAAAAAACATACATAGTGACTTGACCTTGCTTCAAGGTCAAGGTCACAGGAGCCATAAATGTGGTCTCAAAAACAGTCATTTTTCACATTTTCCCAATTTTCTCCCACGTTATTGAGAATGGCGACCTTAGCTACAAGTGGTATATAGGTCAAAGCAAGCCCTATCTTTTGATACCAGTTTGGTTGACCTTGCTTCAAGGTCAAGGTCACAGGAGCTCTTCAAAGTTGGATTGTATACATATTTTGAAGTGACCTTGACCCTGAACTATGGAAGATAACTGTTTCAAACTTAATAATTATGTGGGGCACATGTTATACTTTCATCATGAGACACATTTGGTCACATATCATCAAGGTCAAGGTCACTTTGACCCTTATGAAATGTGACCAAAATGGGGTAGTGAACCACTAAAAGTGACTATATCTCATGGTAGAAAGTGCCAATAAGCACCATTGTGCTTCCTATGTCTTGAATTAACAGCTTTGTGTTGCATGACCTTGGATGACCTTGACCTTGGGTCAAGGTCACATGTATTTTGGTAGGAAAAATGTGTAAAGCATTTCTTTGTGTATGATGTCATTGGTAGGTTTAGTCGTTTGACCTTGACCTTGAAGGTCACCTGAAGGTCAAGGTCATATAAAGGTCAAGGTCAAGCATGTGAGTCGTATGGGCTTTGCCCTTCTTGT